>CAIGRT010136988.1:0-50293 GCA_903798405.1 Fraxinus platypoda
AGATGTTCAATTTTTGGAGACATAGATATGCTTTCAGTAGATTGCCCCGTCTTTTTAAAGAATGAAAATATCGTCTTCATTCTCTTTGACGAAGGTTGAGCTTCCATTTGCAAAGACTGAAAATGGTAGAAAGAATAAAAAATAATTGAGACCACATTAAAAGATCAAATACTTGCACATTTGAGCCGCCTCACCAAATCATACTATCCAAATTCCAATTTATTAGCAATATAGCATACTAATCATACTATCCAAATTCCAATTTATTAGTATACTAATTACTAAATAGATTTGAGCCTCCTCACTCCTCAGTCCTCACTAGTCACTCCTCACCACAGGTCCACCGTCCACAGCAGGCAGCAGCGAGCAACTCAGCAACCAGTCAGCCACTATAACTCTATTTCTATATACTATAAAGTATAAACAAAATACCAGTAGGCAATAAGGCAGGCAGATGGCAGTACACCACAGGTCCAAACTCACCGGTCACTATTTCTAATTTTCTATTGAGTATTGACCATTAATCCATTATAGTATCAATTTTTCAACACAAAAGAGGCAAAACAAAACCAAAATACCAAGCAGCAAGAAAAAAAAAACTTCAACTTACCTGGGATTGGGAATTTGGAAACTACCGTGAGGTCCGCAACCGAAGTCCAGCCAGAAAAAAAATCAGGGTCAGCCCACTGCCCAGGCCACTGTAAATTCGACAAAAAACAGAGTCAAAACAAAACCAACATTCCAATTCCACTTCCAGCAAGAAATAAAAAACCCAGCAATAAAAAAAAACCAAGCAAGAAAACCAAATACCACCACTGAAAAATGGAACCGCCGTCTGCCGAACTGGTCGACTCAACTGGATGAAGCCCTCTGCTCCTGCTCGGCGCTTCGACTGCTCCAGGTAAATAGGTAATGAAGATTTTGATTTTGAAAATTTGAATTGATTTCGTGCGAGTGGTGGTGTCGGTCTGGACACTGGTGTGATTCGTGAGTAGTCAGTAGAGGGAGAGGGATTGAGGGGTGGGTTAATGGGTTATAATTGAGTAATTTGGGTTAGGTTTTAATTGGGTGGGCTTGTTCAAATAAAAAAAAAAAACCTGGATGGACTGGGCTGATTTTTTAACTGGGCTTGTCCCAAAAAAAAAAAAAATAATCTTTAGCTGGACCGGGCTACAGCCCACCCCCCCTCCATCCGTCCCTGGATTTTGCTTTCTCTTTCCTATAGCATTTATTACTTTTGCAGGGGTTTTTTTGTTCTCATTTAGCAAATGCTGGACCACATTGGTTGGTCATGCAGACTAAGTTCTCACCAAGTCTCTCTTTTTCTGGGATTCAACAGTTGCTGTTGCATGCAGACTAAAATCTCACTCTTATAAGTCTCTTTTTTTTCTGGGATTCAACAGTGGTTGCTGCATCCAGACTAAAATCTCACTCTTACAAGTCTCTCTTTTTCTGGGATTCTTCTTATTCTTCTTGTAAGTCTGTTTCTCCACCACTTCTCTATTGTTCTGCATTTTCTTGGTTTTTTTTGCATGTTTTTCTTGATTAATTGTGTTTGATGCGTTCTTCTATCTTATGGGCTTTTCTTTTCTTATTTCTTTACAGATTGAATGTATGTTTCAATTATTTATTTATTATTATTTTTTTTTTTTGGTTTTCAAAGTTTTCTTCAATTTGATTTGCTTTTCTTTTCTTATTTTCATTACAGATTGAATGTGTGTTTCATGTAATCTTTTGGATTTTGGAAGTTAATTTGCTATGTTTGATTAAAGGGTGTTTTGTTATTCATTTTTATGCAGAAGGTAATTTGAAGTTTGTGGAGATAGAGAAGGGCTGTTGGATGTTATTCATTAATCTTGTAGCATTCATATGAAACTTCTGGATTAGATCTGCAGGCTGCAGCTGCCTAAGTTTTCAAGTTTAATCAACAGACATGGTCTCGGAATCTGAATGTCTGCCATTGTCTCTATGATGGAAACATAAAAGTGTATTTTAGGAAAATAGAATATGATTTTAGTTTTTCAGATTTTATTTGATTTGAGATTTGTTTAGATAAGATTAGATTCGATATGCTTTGTATCTCAAAAAGCGTGTGATGTGTTAGAAGTTTGTTTTGATAAGTAAAACGACGTGTTAGAAGTTTCCGCAAATATAATTATTTACAACTATTCCTAGAATTTTAGCATTTCAATTACACTTTTAAGATGAAAGATTTGCATGCTCTACCTTGTTGAGTTGTTGTCATTTGCTATTCAACCACTCGAGGCTTACAAACATGTACAACACAACTTTCCTTCATCTTTCTCGTGTATTTTTTAAATACTCCATATGCATTTTCATAAATTGTAAGTAAAATATATTTTTTATATTTTCACTTATTATTTATTTATTAGCTTACTTAAATTAAAATAATTTTTAGATGTCAAATCGTGAGCAAAAACATTTACAATTAGTTTCAGTCTAAACAGGTAAGCCAGTAAACAGATTTCTTGGCTGCGGATTTTAGTTTCATTTCCTCAACGAGATGTAATATGTACCTTCCATATAGCAGAATACACAAAAATATATATTTATCTTATTGAATTGGTTTGATTGATCAAATAATTAAAAGAAGGAAATATTGTTTTAACAAATCAAAATTTTCATTAATTTAATTATTGTCCATATCAAACATACTCTATATTATTCTTACCGTACAAAACTTTCATATTTTCTGTGTAAGACACGTTCGTGCCTTGGAAGAGTCTTTACATAAGTATGGAAAATCATTAAGGGACGAATTAATGCGTTGAGAAAAATCTGCATATGTCGGCAAACCTGCATCAGCAAGTTCTGAAGTCTTCTGATCATCTCCAGTGAGTTCTGACTAACTGATATTTAATTGAAGTATCTTAAAGTAAAAATCGTATTCTTCAACCGTAATTGAAGAGAACACACCTGAGCTTGAATGATATAATCCTAGTAAAAGATCAAGCTACTTGGCGTGAGTTAAGATTGGTGAATTTTAATCTGAGTAGTTGTTGCGGCCAAGTACCGTAAAATAGTGAAGTGGCGATAAAGTTAAGACCGGAGAGTTTGATTTCACTTCTCCAACAAGTCAAAAAAAGAAAGAAAACGAGGGAAATTTTCTTTTTTTTTTTTTTTTTTTTTTTAACTTTACAAAATCAAAACTATTGTATTTTTTATTCTTTAATAGTAAATTATTATACCGTGGCATGGGGGCCTATGGATGTTTCCCTAGGGGTTTATCACGTTATATGTGGTGTTCATCTTTATATTTCGCAATAGATTATATCTTGTAAAACACAAATCTGTTAAGTTGTCCCAATCAGAACTGTGTGTAAAAATGCCTATAGGAAGTTCTGACTGACTTGCGTATCCTGGCTAAAACGAATAATTGAGACAAATTGTTTAATTAAGTAGGTCTTAGTACTTACATAAATCATAGTAAAAACTTGCACGAGGTGGAGCTGATATTGCCTAGAGAACCACTGCCGGAGCTGAGGTATCAACTGCGCAAAACCAGATCAGCCTCTGTATGAGGATTAGGATTTCATCTTCTGTGAATTCCTTTGGCTTTATTTCCCTGTGAATTTGTTTCCTATATGCACATTTAAGTTTGAACTTGAAGTTTTTTGACTGGTTTGGTTATATGTCTCGGATTTTCATAATCTATGAGATTTATTTAAGAGCATAATTTTATATAATTATTTATATTTCGATAAATTATGTGTTAGTAGAAGTCTTCCTAACTCAAAACCGATAGCATGTAGGGATTGCTTAAGCCAACATATAGAAGTCAAATGCATTCATATAATTCAATCTCTTCAGCACACAAATGATAAAATTTATTATCAGACACCTTTTCAAGTTTTTTAGATCAATACATTTGAAAGATTAGTACAGATTTAATTGTACACTTTTTTTCCTGTGAAAATTGAGTGACATTCATCAACTCCGAAGGCAATTTCTGAACAATTAATCCATGTTAAGGGTTTCCCTCTTGGTTACCATCTTAAAGGGCTTCTTTTAATTGCAAAACGGATTGGTCTTAAAAAAGATTCTTTTTTATTCGCCAATTTCCAAACCATTCGCCCACTTTTTTTAGTGTAATTGTTGGTCATATTAAAAACATGTTCGAAATCGTTGAACACGACAAATGACTCTAACCGTCTAGCTAGCGTACCAAACATCTTAAAGTTTCTTCACAGGTTCGTCATCAAGGCTACCTAATGTTTTCAGCTTGAATGTTTTTGAAAACCTTAGCAAAACGACAAATACTAGGTACTTTGCCAAATACAAGGTACCTACATCTTAGACCAGCCTTGTGATATGCTTAGGTACCCCCAAAAAGTTCAGTTTGCCTATATCTCACACAAAGTCACTCAAGGTCCTCTTGCCAAACAATCCTTTCACTAGACCTATATCATACAACACTCAATTTACAATATAGTTTGACTGGTACGACCTCTAAAATAACTTTGTTTTGTAATAATTACCAAATCATTTAATAAAGCTTGCAGTTTAAGTTTCCATTTGTGTGCAATTTAAGTGCATTTTATGAAAACAGAATATGATCGATTTTTTCAGATTTAGTTTGAATTTAGATTTGTTTAGATTAGATAGGTTTTGTATGTTGATAAGTGTGTGATGTGTTAGAAGTTCGTTTTATAAGTAAAATGGCGTGGTGGAAGTTTCCGTGAATACAATTATTCCTAGAATTTTAGCATTTCAATTACATTGTTGAGAAGAAAGATTTGCGTGCTCTACCTTGTTCATTTGTTGTCATTTGCTATTCAACCACTAGAGGCTTACAAACACGTACAGCACAACATTTCTTCATCAATTTTCGTGTATTTTTTAAATACTCCATTTGCATTTTCATAAATCATTGTAAGAACTTGCAGGAGGTGGAGCTCATATTGCCGAGAGAACCACTGCTAGAGCCGAGGTATCAACTGTGCAGAACCAGATCAGCTCCTGTATGAGGATTAGGATTTCATATTCCTGTTGCATAGCTATCTATAAACTACCTTGGCTTTCTTTCCCTGTGAATTTGTTTCCTATATGCACATTTTAAAGTATCAACTTGGAGTTTTGAGAGTGGTTTGGTTATCTGTGTCTTGGATTTTCATAATATATGAGACTTACTTAAGAGCATAATTTTATCAATTATTTATATTTAGATAAATTAGTGTGCAAGTAGAAATCAGGCTAAATATTATCATCCAAAAAGTCGCCCTAACTGAAAACCGACATCATTTAGGGATTGCTTAAGCTAACAAACTAAATTTTATTTCCAATAAATTTGAAGTCATCTGCATTGATTCTTTCAGCGGGGCATGAAATGACTCGAGGCTGATTTATGACGCAAATTCTTGTACAGAAACCCTCAAATTGTGCACCAGACAAGAACAACACTGATTTTCCATTGAGAATATCATTTTCATATAAATGTTTAATTTTTTTTTATAATAAACATTACGAACATCAATTTTTATATAACATATTTGGTGCATTGAAATACATAAAATTCGATGGAATTAGTTGAAGAATAGGATCTCACGGGGATTTTGCATGTTCAACCAGTTGATCCAATGCTTTCTTGATGTTGGCACCAGTAGGCATCACTGAGCTGCCTGGTTCGTCCTTCAAAAGCTCAATGTGGGTCTGATCAAACTTTTACCGTGTTACGAGCACATCCCAGGTGACCCTCACGTCGTTATGGCATCCATGCGACTCATTTGGGGTGTTTAAATAATTATATCCTACTAGAATGGCTATTTTTTTTCTCCATTTAGCAACATGGAATTGCTTTTACTTCTTGATGAACAAGAGTCATTCTAAGTGGGGAGAAATGATTTTGCTCTCTCTTTCCCAGAGCATTTATTATTTTTGTGCATATGTATAAGTGTGTTTTAACAAGTAAGATTAAGTTCTCTCAGGTTTTTGCGGGCGTTTTTTGTTCTCATTTACCAAATGCTGGACCACAGTGGTTGCTGCATGCAGACTAAAATATTTCTCTTATAAGTCTCTCTTTTTTCCTGGGATTCAACAGTGGTTTCTGCATCCAGACTAAAATCTCAAAGTCCCTCTTTTTCTGGGATTCTTCTTATTCTTTTTGCAAGTCTGTTTCTCCACCATTCCTCTATTGTTCATGCATTTCTTGATTTTTTTTTGCATGTTTTTCTTGATCAATTGTGTTTAATGCGTTCTTCAATTTGATGGGCTTTTCTTTTCTTGTTTTCTTTACAGAATGAATGTATGGTTCATGCAATCTTTTGGGTTTTGGAAGTTCATGCAATCTTTTTACATTGCTTACATACTAAGGATATTGACGTCAGACATATTCGTCTGAGAAAATCATGTCGTGCGAAAGGTTCTTGCATAGAAGTTCAATGCATTCATATAATTCAATCTCTTCGGCACACAAATGACAAAATATTTACCTATCAGACACCTTTTCAAGTTTTTTAAATCAATACATTTGAAAGATTAGTACAGATTTAAGTGTACACTTTCTTTCTGTTAAAAATTGAGTAATATTCATCAACTCCAAAGCAATTTCTGAACAATTATTCCATGCTAAAGGTTTCCCTCTTGGTTACCATCTTTTAGTGTTTCTTTTAATTGCAAAACTGATAGGTTTTAAAAAACATTCCTTTATATTCGCCAATTTCCAAACTGGTCACCCACTTATTTCAGTGTAATTGTTTGTTCATATTAAAAACATGTTCAAAATTGTTGATCACGATAAATGACTATAATTGTCTACCTAGAGTACCAAACATCTTAAATTTTCTTGACAGGTTCGTCATCAAGACTACCTAACATTTCCAGCTTGAATGTTTGTGAAAAACCTTTGTAAAACGACGAATACTTCACCAAATACTAGGTATCTACATCTTAGACCAGCCTTGTGATATGCTAGGTATCCCCAAAAAGTTTAGTTTGCCTATATCTTACTCAAATTTACTCAAGGTCCTATTACCAAACAATCCTTTCACTAGACCGATATTATACAACTCTCAATTTACAATATGGTTTGCCTGGTACGACCCGTAAAATAACTTTCTTTTGTAATAATTATCAAATCATTAATAAAGCTTGCAATTTAAGTTTTCATTTGCGAGCGATTTAAGTGCATTTTATGAAAACAGAGTAGGATTAAGTTCTTCAGATTCTATTTGATTTTAAATTTGTTTAGATAAGATTAGATAGGCTTTGTATCTTGATAAGTGTGTGATGTGTTAGAAGTTTGTTTTATAAGTAAATTGGTGTGTTGGAAGTTTCCGTGAATATAAATATTCCTAGAATTTTAGCATTCCAATTACATTGTTGAGACAAAAGATTCGCCTGCTATACCTTGTTAAGTTGTTGCCATTTGCTATTCAACCTCTAGAGGCTTACGACCACATACACCACAACATTCCTTCATCTATTCTCGTGTATTTTTTGAAAAACTCCACTTTGCATTTTCATAAATCATCGTAAAAACTTGCAGGAGGTGGAGCTGATATTGCCTAGAGAACCACTGCCGAAGCAGAGGTATCGACTGTGCAGAACCAGATCGGCCCCTGTATGAGAATTAGGATTTTATCTTCGTATTCCCTATCTATCTATAATCTATCTATGAACTCATTTGGCTTCCTTTCCCTGTGAATTTATGTCCTGTATGGACATTTTAAAGTTTCAACTTGGAGTTCGAGACTGGTTTGGTTATCTGTCTTGGATTTTCATAATCTATGAGATTTATTTAAGAGCATATTTTTCTCTAATTATTTATGTTTAGATAAATTTATGTGCTGGTAGAAGTCTTCCTAATTGAAAACTGATATCATGTAGGGATTGCTTAAGCCAACATATTAAATTTTATTTCCAATAAATTTGAAGTCAGCTGCATTGATTCTTTCAGCAGGGCATGAAATGACTTGGGCTAATTTATGAGGCAAACTCTTGTATAGAAACTCTCAAATTTTGCACCAGACAAGAAGAAAACGACAATGATTTTACATTGAGAATATAATTTACATATAAATGTTTATTTTTTTATTATAATAAACATTAAGAACATCAATTTTATACAACATATTTGGTGCATTGAAATACATAAAATTCAATAGAATTAAAGAAGAGAGATAGATTATAAATCTTGTCAGTTACCCTATTCAACCCTTTGTCCCTTTATAGTTCAGCGTACCAAACGCGTCAACATATTTTCTGTGTATCAATCCTCAGCTTGGCACAAAAAACTGCATCAGCATTATAATCAGTTACTCACTGCAGTATAGACAAGGATGCTGCCTGCATTTTTAATCTTCCTAGCCATCGTCACTAGTTGCTTATTGCTCAAAGGCTCTGAATTCTCCTTCACGCTGTTCCTCCATTCTCCCTTATTTGCTCATCTGCAGAAGTTCATCAGTTTGACACCCACTAGGTAAAATTTCTTCGTCTGGCTTTAATGGTATGGTGCGAAATTCGGGCTTGAGGTCAGGGTCTGGTCGAGGCAGTCGAAATATAAGGCTAGCAACAGGTCCAAAAATCTCCAGCAAGTGTGGCAATATCTGGTGTGTTTATGTTTGTTAAGGATGACAGATGTTGGAGTACTGATTGAAATGGTATAAATTTAGGCTTTTGCACAAGAAGAACATTGGCTTCAATATTCGGGTTTCTTGAAGGCCAAATTTGTTCTTCTTCTTTGTCAATCAGGCCCCCGCTGTGACAAGAATCAGATAGGATTCTGAAACTCGTTCCTTTTGGCAAGCGATTTACTATATGCACGAAGTCGACAACTACAACATGAACTCTTAACAAGTTAACTCTCATGTCAATTTTTTTTTTTAACTTGTTCGGTAAAGTAGATTGCACAGTAGTAGAAATATTAACAAAAAAAATGTTAAAAGTTCATTCGAGGTTGTCCTCGGACTAATTCTATGATAATGATCGACAATAGACAATAACTTCCACAAACACGTTCATTTTGTGGAAAATAGTTAGGCGTAAAATAGTATTTCTCCCCAACAAAAATGTTCTTGACTTTTTTATGGGCTAGAGGTGGGGTCAAATTCAGGATCCACAATTTACAGTTTCTTGATCATAAAAGAATGCAGAACTTACAAGTCAGCAATTTCAGATTATTTATCGATGTTCCATGGCCCGAATAGTGGAAGAATAATATATCGAACAAGTCTTGATGTACAATCATTAGAGTGTTGTAATTTTTACAACACTTTCACATTAGTGTGGGCCCACTAATTAATTCGCCCCACACCAACTCTAATCATTGTACCAATGGATTTTTCCTAATATATCACTGCAGTCTGCATGATCCACCATTTGATTTAAGGATTATGCTGTTTGTACACCAGGTGTACATACACCTCTCTCACATGAATAGTGTGCGCAAATATTTTATTGTGTGTGGGACCCCTCTCCATGTGAGAGAGGTGTAAAAGATTGTGTGAATAATTATGTACATGTAGCATGATTGTTGATTTAATGCCTTCATGATGTTGGCACCAGTAGGCATCCCTAAACTTCCATCTTCATCTGTCAAATCCGAACCGTGGTACGAGCACGTCCCGACTCGCCCAAACATCATTAACCGGTTGGAAGAGCCTTTCCTTCTTTATGAACAAGTGATCCTGTGTGATATATATGTATATCAGTTTATTTATATACACACAGTAGGGTTCTATCTTATGATGTTTTAATTGTCATTCTTTCTACAATAAATTGAGGACAACAGATTTGCTTCACGCTATGAATTTTCTTAGCTGTTGAAGTTTGTCTTCGCTTTCAAGATATAATCTCATTTGGTGATGCACTTGTCTATCTTGATAAACAAAATGTCTATAGAACTAGAATGGATAAATTTTAGAATAATATTATTTATCATTATGATGATAGAATATCGATAACAGATTGAACAATTCAATTTTTATGAAAGAGAAGGGGAATAGAGAGAGAGAAATATAAGAGATAATGAATAGTCACCCTAAATTTTAACTTCTCATTTCATAATCGTGCTTAATGATGTCGACTACAACATAGGAAACATACCAACAATATTCACTCCGAATCAAATTCATTTTTCATCAGAAGGCCGAAATTTTATTAAGCCTTCGCTTTAACATGTTCACGTAATTTTTTTTTTACTTTAAAGTAAAAAGGATGACTTTTTTTCAATCTCTCATTACTTTCTTAAGAAAAAACTTGTCTTCAACTTTAACCAATAAAAAATTATCTAATAAATTAATAAAATACGAGTAAATTTACTTATTAACTTTTAAAACACAAATTTTGAAATAGATGGTGGCGAGATTTGAATACAAGAGCTGTCTTACATAATACCTGGAATTAATATCTCATCTAAAAGACCAGGTTCCAAGACGATTACTCCAGCTTCACTAGCCATAACAAAGCTATATGAATAATTTCACAAAGAAATCAGCAAAAGGAAGAGATGTTCATTGATAGATAAACTAGAGCCATAAATTGAGAATTGTGCCACCTTCTGTACATATGTTAAACTTTCTCCACAATAACAAAAGAGTCGTGCCAAAAAAAATTATAAATCTTTCCATACACCAAAGTCCGAAGTCAAGTCACTGGAATTTATAATACTGTCCTGGCATCCCATGAAAAATGTGCTCCGTACAGCATCTGCATTTACTAGAGCATGAGCCATTCCACTAGGACTGGCTGCAACGGCAACTTCATTAGCACCAATTGTCACCTCCGCAAATCCTTTTGCAACTGCTTTATTTTCCAGCTGCAAACCATGAATCATGATCGTAGAGATGAATACAAATCGTGAACAAGATACTTTGCAGGAAGAAACGAAGAGCATTAAAATACTTCTAGAGGTTCCGGTTTTATTCAGATGTAGAAAATCACAACGAGAATGAGAACTGAAATAACCGAAAGGGTATAAGCTACACATAATGGATGCTCGCTTTATTATTTCTTCAACAATGGAACGAAGACATTGGGGGCTTGCGGAAACACTTGCCAGAATAATTTTCTTTGTAAATAAAAAACATTGTGATAATTGGCAAAATTGGTTTACAATCATAACTCCGCTTGCTGGTGATAAAACGAGCAGAGGAGCATTAACAAGAGCTTTTGTGGAGCAGAATCTAAAACCTACATCCAAAACAATCTTTCAAACATTCATCTCATTCCTCAACTAAATGCCAAAAGAGCTGATAAACACCTCCTGACACTATTGGGCTTCATCAGAATTTCACTGATTGATTTTCAAGTCAGATCACGAGAGATATCAAGTCAACCCTTCCCGGAAGATAAAGAACGTAGAAAATAATGAGCGTCATATATCTTATTCCAACAAAATATACACACTATCATGCATGAAAATATCACGCATAAAACAATATTCATGTTGGTTTTCACTTCATAATCCACTATAATGTTCAAAGCCTATAGAAGAAACAAACAAAAAAAGAAGTTCTATAGGGAATCTTTGTCAGAGGGAAGACAATGTTCCATAATTTGGATTAAAATTATCTTAATAGAGAAAAACTTTGAAGAAGCTTGAAGATCATAATTCTTTTTACGTTTAATCATTTTAAAATATTAGCACACAGAATAGCTTTCGACCATAAGGAATACCCAATACCGCAGCTTTAATGGAAGGAAATACATACCCTGAACACTGTCTTTGCTCCCCAAATAACAAATGTCTCATTACAGGTATGGTGCCTATAGTTTCCCCTCATGCCTCCAGGACGGATCTCCCCCAAATGAACTGAAGCACAGAAGCTCGCTCCTCCTGTAATATGACAATTCACTTTAGTGAAAAAATTACAACACAGCGACGCTTAACAACATAGACAAGTTTAAGTTGCAAAAGCCAAAAATAAAAATCACATATATAATTTAGGGTGGATAGTGCGCATAATCCTCTTTGCGTCATTGAGTAGTGTGCATGCGCAGCAGCATATCAGATGCACAAGTATATCCATGATTCCTGTGACAGGTTCTTATGTTGTATGCTAGGACTGGAGGGGCTAAACTAGATTCAGAAGACAAATGATTTTCAGACTTTAAGTACACCATTCTCTCGAATATATGGCCAAAATATATATTTTAATTTCTATAGCATGTAAATATAATTGTTCTAAGGCCTTCAAAGTTCACAGAGTACATATCACCTCATCATTACATAAAATGTACATGCACGCAATGTTTCTGTTTCTTTTTCCAAATAACCCGGCGAAGGCAGTGTCCAAGTTACCTATCTGAACAATTCCGGGAAATCAGATTTATACCTCACATTTAAAACCATAATATACGATTAAGAATTAAAGGATCTATCTATGGATGTTAAAATTGTTTCTTGATTCATCCACTTGAAATTCTCCTTTCATTTTCATCATTCAACCAGTAATTAAAAGTTTTGCAAAACTCATTTGCAAAATATATAGCAATATGCAAATATTCACGGCAAAGTAAATTATGTAACTGTTGTGCGCCTTATATATCACGTGCCATTGTTGTGCCTTAAACCAAGAAAGTAGAGTCCCAGATTCCTAAACCTTATGCTTTCGCAACATAGCTTGCTCGCTCATTAACCCTTTTATCATCACTTTCCTTTCTTTTCTCTGTTATCAATTATATCAATACCAACTAAGGCATAAACACGTAAAATCTAATAAGCATCACAGTTTTGTACATTTAAGCACTAAAACTTGCACATTGCTCAAATATTAACCATTTTACCATTTAGCATTTTCTTTTCTACTCTCTTTCTTGGATACTTTCACGAACAAATTATATTGGATAACAAAAATATTATTTTCGGCAGAAAAATAAAATAGAACCTGTAATGGAAGCATCCAAGGCAAGTGAAACAGGATTGATCAACCATCCACGCTTATCCTTCATTAAAACCGAAGAAGACGACGGAAATTTCACTATATTAGCATCAGAATATTTATCAGAACCTCCATGTAAAGCCACCCTATTGCTATCATACGGCGATTGGTGAAATGAAGGATTGGAAGAATAGCGTTGGAATCTGAGGGAAACCCATGTAAGAAAAAGGAAAAAAGATAGTAGAAATGGAACTGCGTGAGGTTTTTTGAGGAAGAATTTCAGTGAATTTAAAAGGGTTGCAGCAGTTTGTGGGGCTTGGGATTGGAATGGGTTACTGGGGTCAGAAATTGGGAGTTGATTGGAATTGGAATATGAAATTCTCCTCGGATTCGCCATCATCTCTAATCTAATTCAACATTTTTTTGGTTCTTTTCCCTCTTTTTGATGAAACACTTCTTTGCTGGAGATTTTCGGTTTTTGCAGATGGTTAGGTTTTCATTCTTTATGGCCCAATTTGTATTGGGCCCACAATGGCAAGATATGATGGGCCTAGCCCTTGCTAGGGGTGGCAATGAGCCGAGCCGAGTCGAGCCCGGGCCGGGAAAAAAAAGCTCGGGCCGAGCCCGAGCTTTTTGGGATCGAGCTTTTTTCGGCCCGAGCCGGGTCAGGCCCGGCCAAAAAAAATGAGGCTCGGCCCGAGCTTTTGACCCGAGTCTTAGCGGGCCGAGCCGAGCCCGAGTCGAGCCGGCTCGGATTTTTTGATTTTTTTTTTTTTTTTTTTCTTCACTAGCTGCCTGCAAAGGCAGCTTGCAGGCAGCAGCAGCAGCATGTGCTGCTTTGCCTGAAGCAGCAGCACAAGCTGCTGCAGCCTGCACAGCAGCTTGTGCTGCTGGCCTTCAAAAAAAAAAATTTTTTTTTTTTNAGCTGCCTGCCTGTTGCAGGCAGCTTGCTAGTTGTTGCAGGCAGGCAGCAACTTGCTGCTGCTGCTTTGCAGCTTGCAGCTGCACAGGCTGCCTTCAAAAATTTTTTTGTCTTTTTTTTTTTTAATGGGGGCTCGCTCGGGCCGACTCCCCAAAGTGGGGCTCGGCCCGAGCCCGAGCCGGGCCCGGCTCGGGCTTTTTCCGAGCCGAGCCCGGGCCGTCCGAGCCTCCGAGCTTTTTTGCCACCGCTAGCCCTTGCCGGCCATCTTTTCTCTCTCTTTTGAAAGAAGGAAGCAAAACGACCACCTCCAACCTAAAGCAAAAGTTCTTTCGAGTTATTTTTTCAGTCGAATATCATTGATCAATTGAGTTAATTTTCCTAAAGCACAGTGTATTGTTAGGCGTTTTAATTGTAGCAGAAAACCTTGAAATTCAAAATGTCAAAAAGAGCCTCAATTTTTAAAACCAATTTCCATAAATAACCCTTATATTCCTTCACTTTTAAATAAGAGCTTGTTTGTCTCCCATTATTGGGAGAAAATTAAGGTAATGAATAGTATTTTTTAAAGAATGTGTGGTTGAAAATTAAAGTAACTTTATTGGTTTGTGTGTAGAATATTTTATTGAATGAATGTGTGGTGGAGAATCTTACTGTATCAAACAATTTTTTGGAATAATGGTAGACAGGGGCTAACTTCCCACCATTTTATTTGAAGGGTAAATTGGGAATCTATATTCAAGAACTTGCAAATTTTCCCAAAAGTCAATTATGGATGTGTTTTTCTCATAATTTTCGATAATTCTATGAATGTGGCCCCACAGTCCACAGATGCAGAAAATGAAAATGGCCAAAAATTCATTTTAATGGGGTTCAAACACACGCATATTTAAGGAATTTTATTTAATATACACTAGTTAACAAATATATTTCTTTCAAATTATCCAACTTCTTGTACTTCATTGAAAAACAAAATTTCATGATTGCTTAGCTACGAATACAAATATTTCCAACTCTTTATGCCCCAAATGCCTCGATAAAATAATACGAACAAACCAACCAAATTTTGTATTGTTTACAATTTACTCTACTCACGCTTCGAAGTTTTCTAGTCTAAGTGATAAATTTGAAAACCAACAAACTAAGGGTGCATTTGGTGCTCCACTATTAGGGGTAGATAGGATTAAGGTAAATAATATTAAAGTTCATAGGATTAGAGTGGATGAAAGTGTGTTGTTATCATTCTGTATTAGAAGGGTTTTGTCCATTTTTCACCCTAATGTCAATCAAATAATTATGTTAAAATTTTGTTCAATCGGTAATTATACTTCAATGTAACATCGTCCAGTTCTATCAATGGAGTACGATGTTATTTCAGCAAATAAATGATCGTCATGACATGATAGTGTTAGTCGTTGAAGTAAAAGAAGTACAACTTCAATGAAATAAGTGGGTGTCATCATTTATTGACTAGAATGTCATTAATTTCGTTGGTTCAAATGCACAAAATCGCATAGAGCTACAATGCTCTATTAGAACAAAAAAAATAAGTACGATACTAAAAATAATGTAAAAAATTAAAAATTAAGTTAATTCTATCATAATTTCCTCTTGTTTTGAAGTAGAAGAGTTAGAAAAGAATTAACAAAGCGAACTTACGTCAAGTTTCACAAATGTGCACATGCTTGGAATCCGTATAGATTTTTTATTTGTGTTTTTGGTTTGTCGCTCTTCTTTTGCAACAAATTGTACATACAAATGAATGCTAATTGAAGACGTGACGCAAATTTCTCTTCCCTATATCACAACTTAAACTCTTAGATGAGTATTTCTTGTGCCCGCCTAAGCTTTAAATAATATGGATGTTAATAATTGAAACCTACTTTAACCAAAGAAAATAGCTCTTCTACCAATTTCAGAAAATTGAGATTTATTAACAGAAGTTTTCATCTTCGGACTTCCTTGACCTTTAGGATAACTCCTGAACACTACTAGACCTTGTCCTCGGGAAGCGCCAGGAAAGGTTTGAAGGTCATAATCAGGCCAATGAATTCGACTATGTTCAAAACGAAGAAAACCATATGAACACCTGCAGTATAACAAGGTATTTGCTGTTAAAACCAACAATATGAAAACAAAGGGATCTTAGACGATGACGACGACGACAAAATAAAGTCATTTTGCCAATAAATATGGGTTAACTACCTGAATCATTTTTCACTGTTCTGTTTGGTTCATAGGTACATCTAATGAGAAATTTAAAGTAACTAGAAACTACGAGATAGCATGTTAGTTTTAGTGAAACCACAAATTTCATATAAGAGCCTCTTCAGGTGGAAACACAGCACTTCTCTACCACTCAAGTCCCTCGTCCCACAGTTTATCCTCAATCTGGGCTACCTCAAGTTGTGGAGGTATACTCTCGTTAATGATAAAAAAAACATTTCAATAGTACAAATTAATAGAGAGTCGTCATAGTACAAGATACCATAATGTAATGTTGCTTTGTATTTGTGCAAATTATTCACTAACTCGGTAAGATCATTTCTTATCATTGTTTTTTTTTTTTTTCTTTCTTTGGTCGTTGTATTACTTTAATGCAGCACTGAAGTTCACTTAACAATCAGGTGCTCTTGCCACATTCAGTAAAGAAAATGAATAGATGTAAAGGAAAGAGGGGCAACATCATTTACATCCAATATTAAAAGGTAAAAAATCCTATAACGGAGCATCCCGTAATTCTGTCATTCAACTAAAAGTAGCTTTAGATTAAAATGACAAGTGTGGATAGAGTCACCACACGGTCCATACCTGGTAAGAAAATCGAATTCTGACGACGTTGTGCCCAAGAGAGTCTGCAAATGTCGAGGACCATCAATTTTTGAAGAGAAAATTAACTAAATAGAGGAAAAAGAGCATGTATGTATGAATTTATACACGCATTTTCAAATACATAGTGACGAGTCAATATATATTGGCAAAAATGAGCACATTTTTGAGTGTTAGCACTGACCATTACATTACATGCTTAAATTCTGTATCAAAATTGACATGGCATAAACTAAAGAGCCACAATGGAAATGAAGCAAAGTAAAGTAGGACCAAGGAACAAATCTTGAAAAAGTAAAAGGAGAAAAGAACTGATAAATAGAGGAGTGAGGTAACTACTTTGGAGGACAGAGATAAAAATGGGAATATATAGAAAAGCAAACACAGATGATGGAAAGAACCTGTTACTTTCCTTAATAACAGCAATCCCAGATAGAGTCAGACAGAATAAACAGGTATTTAAAACATCATTTTATGATTTAGAAATAACTAAAGAAAAGAAAGAAACTCACAAGGCACCCCCAGCTGCCGGACCAACTGATTTAGAAAGAGACATAGCAGTCATGGATATGCCATTTGCGGCTCCTCTTTGTTCTTGGGACTGAAATTCAAGTCAAAAGAAGTTTGTAAATCCAAAAAATGGTTAGTTTGATAATTGCAAATGAGCAGAGCATAAAATAAAAAAAAATATCATGAGAGAAGAAGAACCTTACCACAGCTCTATTTTGCATAACTAGAAAGCCCGTTGTGATGGATAGCTGATTATGTTAATGAATTAATTAGTAGAAAACAATAGAAATTCATGCAATAAATCTTTACAGAGTTCTTTCTTTTTTGGTTGGTTTGTTAAGAATTGTCCCTTGCCTTTGGTACACAACTCTGATCAAAATGATGGTTCTCTTTCAATCATCTTCTTTCATTAAAAATTCAGACAATGCTTTCAGGTAATTCTTTCAAAAGAACTCGGGCATTTAGCAGAGTTTAACAAGTCAAGCAGAAAAGAAATAAATCTAACTAGTTCACATATTACAAGAAAAACTTAAAATTGTTCCAGTTTCAGATGCTTTGACATCTGGTATATCAAGATATACTACATTTATAAAACATTAGATGAAGACGTACAACAATCATAATCAAGCAAGTACTTGATGGCTCAACGGATTTTCTTTTTCTGAAAAAGTGTCTATGTATTACCCAAATCCTATTAGCACCATATTATCATCATATCTCACAAACAAATCCTGATTTGTCACCTACATTGCCACTAACTATACGCACTAATATTTGTTCAAGTTGCAGTGTCATTTTCACTTTTCTAATGCTAGTAGCGGCAGTTAGAATTATAGTTTATAAGCACAGAAATGCTTCTGAGTCAATTTTCTAATTTATAGTGCATGCCACTGCTGATCTAACTGGCATTACCATTACTTGACACAGTAAGAGTCACGCATATAATGTCTAACTGGTGGAGCAATACCACCATCAGCTCTACCTCCCTGGAGGTGTAGTAGCGGCAGTTAGAATTATAATTTATAAGCATAGAAATACTTCTAGGTCAATTTTCTAATTTATAGTGCATGCCACTGCTGAGCACCATTACTTGACACTAGTAAGAGTCACGCATATAATGTCTAACTGGTGGAGCAATACCACCATCAGCTCTACCTCCCTAGAGGTGTAGTAGCGGCATAGCACGGTATACAACTCAAGGGGCTAGTCCAGTCCAGTCCAGTCCAGGCTTTTGCATGCCGGGCTGCCCGGAACCTGGCAACCTGACCCATTTTTACACCTCTATATCTCCCAAGACACAAATGCCATGTGAACACATCAGTTACCATAGCATTTAAAATTTTAGATTAAATATAATTTATTCAGGATAGATAGTTGGATACTCAATAAAAGGTACATCCTTATGTTGCTGTGTCAGTAGCGGCTAATCAGGTACAAACACGGGTGAAACACGGATGAGTAGCTTAAGTGATAAATATATGAACTTATCAGTGAACAATGTGAACTCACAGAGAGCACATTCTTCAACATGGAAGCACAATTGAGCACCAAGAAGAGAATTGAACCGCATAACCGGGCTATATAGGGATAACTTGATAGCAATGGTATGGTTAAAACCTGCGAAAAGAACCATCTGTAACGACAAACGACCAATATACTAAGAACAAATAAAATAAAATAAACAACATAGTTTTATTGAGAGGCCTACAGCTCCAATACGAGAAACCGTGATGGGACCCAAAATCCTCTCTACCCATGGATAAAGAAATAGCTGAAAGAGTAACAAACTGAACCCTGATTGATCAAGGAAAGGATAAAAAAATCCATTAAACACAGCAAATAATGAATTTCGACCAAAAATATGATAGAGACAAGCACTGGTATGATAAAACACATCTGTATTTGCTCATATAAAGAGAATATCCAAAAGAAGATGTTACAAGTTATCTTGATCAAATATATTGAGCCCCTGTTTGGACTCCATTTTTCCCAAACTCATTTTTAATCACACATTCTTCCATAAAATAATATTACACGTAAACTCAAAACCTTTCCTTATTTTTTTACCACGCGTTCTCCAAAAAAATCACTATTTCAAAACACATTTTCCCCCAAAATCTGATTTTAATGGAGCCCAAACAGGGGCTGAATAATTGATCTAGAACATATATAATATCGTGCAAACTGCAATTATCAATTTGTGATTACTAGTTTTATATAAATTCAATGCGATCTTATGATAGCTGGTAAACTAGTTTTACTTAAAAAAGTAAAAGCTATTTCAGTGAATACCTTGCAACAAAAAAATTTACATAATTTTGCATATGTAATCCCTCTGTTCATAAATATAAAATCCATACAATCAATATGAAAATTTTCGTTCATAAATTGAGAAAGTTAGCACACAAGTACGAGTATACTGTGTCCAACAGTATCCAATATACAATCACGCAGCATATGACATATAAGCATTCACCCTGTTGGTATACACATGGGCAAACCAAGAGTTTCCCAAAACTTTCGAGATGTGTCATGCGATCTTGAGTGTGTCAGTGTTTCTTAGCAAAAAAAGGAAAAGCGCCATCTTTTTTTTATCATTATATAGTAAATTGACATAGAGATGTATTACCCTATACAAGCAAAATACAAATATCTTATTCTATCCCTGCTTGGCTAAGGACATTCATGGTTAGAAGTTATATATTTCTCCAATCCCCGCTCCAAACTAGAAAGATATACACATACCAACATACAAAAACAAGAAGAATTAAGCATTTATCCAAATAAATTTAAAGGTCAACTATGTGAATCATTCTTTGCCACTGCATTTGCTTTGTTCATCTACTAGGAGATCTTTAGCAACTAGATATGTACATATTTTCGGAAAATATGAGCTACATACCTGTAATGGAAAGAACTTCACCTACATCTGTGGTTGTGTATTTCAATCCCCCATACCTTCTTGGACTAACAGCCCATAACGAGAATATCTAACGAAAAGGAAAAGGATGTCTAATATGGTAAAGTAGCAACAACAAATAATAAAAATTTAACCATGTCAAATCAACCTATAGAATACATTTTCTAGTCTGTTGATGACTATAATGTTCTGCGAGATACACTATCAATAAAATCCAATTACAAATCCATAGTAAGAGGAATTATTGCTTCCACTGACAGATGGTTTGATCTGGAGTTTGAACTGCGAGTTACGTTTTCACTGAACTTACCAGCATGTTAATATATAATAAGTGTTTGCATAAAGTAGTACCGTACTTGTATATAATATATACTGCATAAGAAAATATGAAAGTAAATCAAAGTTACTTAGAAACCTGTACCAAGATAGCTATGCTGACTACTAGTGTATACATCTATAACCATTTTTTTGTGTAAGGCAGAAGATCAAATTGCAAAATCTATGTAAAAAATAATTCTTTGAAGTAAAATAGAAATTGTAAGTTTATTAGCATGAACTTCGGCAAAGGGAGTCCTATAGCATGCTGGATGTATAGATGTAACAACTTCGAACAAAATGAATTCGTCAGTTCCAGTGTTAACACAACTAAAAATAGAAGAAAATTTCGTGAAGCAAAAGGATTCATAATATTGTAGCTAACAAATCTTCTATAAAGACAGACCGGAAAAACATAATGACAAAATTACCTCGCTGTAGGCCATATCATGCATTTGGAATATGCAATATACAAGAATAGAAGACATTAAGGGCCAATTCTTTAGGAGGCTCCACTTGGAAGGTAGAAGCCCGCGATCCAAAACATTTATTTCTTCTGACTCGGGATCGTACACTCTTCCCTTTAAAGCAGCTTTGGTGTCATCTTGTCCCGTGCTATGGACGTGCAGAGTTTCCTATAGGTATTCATTATTTGAGAAAGGTAACCAAATCATTTCAGGTGTTATACTAACATGAACACTCGGTGAGGCAAAAACTTTATACAAGTTCGCATTCGAGTCAGAAAAAGCTTGATGATCTTATTTAAAGGTACTTATGAATAAGCTATTTCTGTCATGTCCATGTCTTCTTTGGCCGTGACAATGCAAATGCAAAAAAGGGATAAAATTTGGACCATGTGTTTGCAAGAAATGGGGAGAATCAAGAAGAGAAGCATACTGGAAGCCAGCAAGAGATAACTGATGCAACCAAAGCAAAGACTGATATCGCAAGACAGGGTAAAAAGTAAGGAAACCTGCAATTTATTTTCACTGTTAGAAACACTAAAATGAGTTTGCAACAAAAAACCAAAGATTAAAAGAAATGAACAAATATCACTACAGTATGGCTTACCTCCCAAAAAGAGATCCTTTAGAAAAGATACGGGGATACTTCTCTGCAGGCTAAGATTATACACAAGTCAGAAGTTTGATGGATGAGCTTTTTTTCATTGAATAAAGATGTTGAAGAAATTAAATGAAAGGGTGGAAATAAAGAACTTGGATTGCTTTGGCTCCCACATCTGAACATTACTTAAAGTTCTTTTAGTCCATGTAATTAATACCACCTTAGAAAGGGTGGAAATAAAGAACTTGGATTGCTTTGGCTCCCACATCTGAACATTACTTAAAGTTCTTTTAGTCCATGTAATTAATACCACCTTAGAACAGGGTGATTAAATGAGAAAACCAGCAGTTATCAGTTTAAGTAATCTCGCCACAGACAGATAACCCATCCCTAATAAGAAGACTAAATCATTCAGGAAAAACATAACGACTCTTTAATTCTTATACGACAACCACCAAAAGTTATCAAAATAGGTGCCTCCATCTGTTATACAGATCTCTAACATAGCATCTAAAGACCAAGCCCTAGGCCTTGTAAATAGTGTTTGACTTTGTGCACGATATATTTACCAGCTTGCCTGTTATCTTCTACTTTTACACTTTAGCATGGAAAAAGTTCAGAACAAGCATTAAAAGGGTTGTCCATTCTACTTGACTTGTTATAGCTGAATCTGAGATGCTTTATTCTTATCTGATCAACCGACAACCTATTTACACTTATGCTTAACCTCATTGTCTGATCCTTGAGTGTCTTAACCCGTGACCAGATATATGATTTGTGGGGACTTGGAGGTAGTTACAAATCACCATCTGCACCATGGTAATCTAAAAGGATCAGTGAACAAGTAAGGCAAAGGTTTTCCTGAAAGACAGCAAACTCAGGAGAAACAGATGCTATAGCATCTACATACCAGTTTATATATTTTTCCAAATCTTCCGTTAAACCACCTTATCTAAAAGCTTAGGTTGTTCAAGAAATGACTGATTTATCTATATGAATTTGGTTTACTGCATGCCCTTAACGTAAAAATCAGATTAATTTTGTCATTGAAGGTCTTGAATGTGCACAGTTTTCGTAAATGGGTGACGTCAACATTAGAACTTCAGACCTTTTCACGGCCTAGCACAATCTAAAACTTAATCTATAAGATAAGGGATAGATTTGTTTATTAAATTTTGCCTTCCAACATCTTCCATGTTGTCCAACTACTGTAATCAATAATCTCATTTTATAGTTTAAAGAATTCTTAACAGAGAAATAAATAATCCTCAACGCTGTTCAAGCAGCAGAGAATAGGCAATACCTGTGCAAGAAAACCTCCCACAGCTGGACCAATGACCAAGCCTATGCCCCACGATGTGCTTATCTACAACAATTTAAACGCTGAGCACTCCACTAATGCTTCGAAACAAATCTGGCAGGATTTATTTGAAAGGGGATAAAAGGAGTGAAGGCCTTACAACTGACATCCCCAAAGCTTGGTGTTCTTTACGGCAAATTTCGGAAGCATAAGCCTGAATACTTGGAAGTTTAGAAATATACAGTTCTGGTTATATGAATTATGATAAGCTTATATGTATAATGCTCGTGCTCGTGCTCGTGCATGTAAGTAATATTAACACAGGAATATCATAAGGTGAAGAGTGCAGGTAGAAATTTATGCCTTCAGATATAGATGCATACGTAACACTGCAAACTCAGCCAAACAAGTAAAATTTAAGATAACAATTCATTATGTAACACAAGCTCAACCAGACAATATGGCTAACAATTACAAAAGGTGAATGACGAAAAGAAACCCAGTTGAGTCGATCCTCAAACCTTACAACTGATGAAACCAAATCTAAAATCCTTTGTTAACACTTAAAGAATCCCAAAATTAAAGAAAACCGATAAGTAAACTATGACGAACAATGCAACAGAAGGAGGAAACTCAAATATTTGACAATTAGCCAATTTCTGGACCATCTATCACCTTAGCCATGGCAAGGTACATCAATATCTAGATTCACAAAAAGAAAAGCAAGAAAGATTGGTATAACAAATACGAGTAATGGCCCTATACATATAGGGAAAACCTTAGATGCGGACTCCAGAATACCACTGGAGGCATCTCAGTAAAACGCTGTGGCACAAGCAACGAGTTATCGAGAGTAAAGCATCTATTGAAGGAACTTCAACTCCATCCAGATCCTATTTTTCTATCTTGTAATAGTTCAAAAAAATTTCTCTTTTGCATATATTTATACAGCAAACTGCAAAGCATGAAATCCATAGCAGTAGAGGAAACAATATGATGGCAGAATTTTTACTAAGTTGTGGGGAATCTTTGGAGGGAAATAGCATCTATAGGCTTCCATTAATCTGGTCATCTTTGACCATTCGTTCCTGAATGACCAAAAATAATAATCTAGTATCCATAGATGCCGTCAATTATACCCTCTCCAATTTGACAGTGGGTAGGAGTCTCTTCACTTGAACAATTTTGATATAAAACTCCCTTTAATTTTCAATGAACCGTTACAAAAAAATTTTAAAATATGAAATCAACAGCCATACCCTCATAGGACCAAGAATTCCACATAAACTTCCTAGAAGGAACCTTGTAGTAATTGCCATCCAAAAGTTCACACTAAGACCAAAAAGTGTATTGAATATAACCCTGAAATTATTACCAAATAGAAGAGACATAAGAATAATGGGTTTGTAAAAATAATTCAATACAACTAACTCCGGTTTCCACAAAAAAATGAATGGTGGTATGAAAACATGGTCCAGTATTTCTTACACTGCAACTGTGCCAATTATTATTATGGGTTTCCGACCGTATTTATCAGCCACTATTCCCCAGAGAAGAGAAGTTAAAGCTCTTCCAAGCATGAATGAAGATCCTTCAATAAATGTCAGACATATGGTGAATCAAAGCTTCAGCAATACTGTCGAATTTAGGGTGAAACGGTGAGAAAAAGAAACTTACCCACATATCCAGCATAATAACTAATATCTTCCTCCCTTTTTGCAATATGAAAGTCCCTAATCTGCAGTAGAAAAACATATCATTGATCCTAAAATATAACGTGATAAGTAACAATATTAAAGGCTTTCACATAATGAAATATGAAGCACATCCAACATAGATAGAGCAAAGCTGTCGCACAATAGAACCAGTAAAATTCAATTGGTGTTATAAATTAAGATTTCAAAAAAATATAATTGTGAACAGAGCAAGAAGCAATAATTCAATTTTTACAGCCCACTTCTCAAAACAATTTGACTTCTACCAAAACCTCAAGGATGGCAGTGTCCTCATTACGGATGCAAGACACACCTTAACAACACATTTTCCTCTCTACTCAAGTGTCTTCAGATTTTTTTTCCTTTTTCCCTATAAATTACTCAATCGAAGCACAAGAGAAAACGCACTCTAACTCTGCTTGCTGCCTTTTTGTTGCGAAGATAAGGAAATATTGAAAATGATGCTTTCTCTAACCAGACATATCCGGCTAAGACATGAAGGCACATTTAGCTCTACGTGAATAGTGCATTTAAAGGTGTGACATGTAAGAGAACCGTTGCCATAGTTGGGTTTCAAACAAAATGACCTTCCGAGCTTTTAATTTTAGTTGTGTGCATGAAATCTTGGTCAATACCAGCAAAAAATCTCTAAACAAGGTTTAGCACCATGCCAAATGTGTCTGAAGAAGAGCAAAGCAAACAAAGCATGTCCAAAAGTAAACCAACCCCTTGGACCACTACCAAAAAAGCCATCTTATTTCAAAGCAGCGTTCTAATTAAAAAATCCACCCAATTGAGCATCATTAGCATATTTTTTCATAGTAGCAGCTTAGCAAGATCACCATAACTGACTCCATTGAGTTTGCCAATAATTAGCTTTTACAGCACCACTTTTCAGGTTAACTCATTTTCAGAATCAACATTTAGCTTTGAGCACTTCTTTATTTTCTGGTCCAATTATAGGAAAGCACTATTGGTACCTCAGAACAAAATTATTTCTACTCGCTCCAAATTCATCATTTTTCCACATAAAAAATGGATCTGTTGCCATACAGCAGCACTTGTGCAATCTATCTTATCAGGTGCATATTTTTCAGAGACAAATTCATGAAAAGAAACAGAAAAGCCACATGTATTTTTCAATTTTTGTTATTTAAAATTGATGAAAGATACGATAGTCAATAATATTAATGTGTTCAAGGTGGGTAGAGATATGCGTACCATAAAGTATAGGAAAGGAAAGAGAGATGATATTGGCAAAGCTGTCAAATTGCACCAAAAGAAATGATCAATAAGGATGCAATTAATATACGTAGAAATTACATGCAAGAAAATAAGCACGAGCAATTAGACTAAAACAACACTTTAAGAAGTTCATTTTCCAACGCAATAGATGCAAGGGATGCAGTCACCCATTTCTAGACAACCCGATTTGCAGCAAGAATGCCTATTTCAACACGGGACCATGAATGGTCCACAATGAAAAGGTTATGGAAGTTAAGATGAACCGACTTAAAAGTAATATTAATATAAAATGACCTGAAAGGACATTATAATGAGGGAAGTGCTATGTGTACATAATAAAAATCCATTTTTTAGTTAAATTAAACATGGGCAATAAAGTAGGGAAGTGCTATGTGTACTTAATCATCTACACAATCCCTTACACCCCTCTCACATGAAGGGGGGTCCACACACAATAAAATATTTGTAGGCCCCCCTCCATGTGAAAGGGGTGTAAGGGATTATGTACACCACAGGGTGTACACATAACATTTTCCTTATAATGATATTAAGAATAAAATGTACTGAATATTATATTTCATCCAAATATTGTTGAAATTCTATTTAATATAATGTAATTTTATTGCTAATAGTCTTTTATAAGTCATTTAAAAACGTATTTTTAAAATATACAGTATTTGAAATTATATAAAGTATTAAACTATATTTTAGTAAATAATAAAAAATAATTTAATTAGTTAATAATCTCCTGAATACCATATTCTAGCAAAGTAACTAAACTATAATTTAGTCAAGAATAAAACAATTCAACTAAATATTTAATTACTCTTAATTGATTTATTTATTATTTTAAATTTTCATAATATATTCTAAAACTTTTAATATTTCACTATTAATTGCTCTTCTCATGTAGAAAAGGTAACTTGTAAACGTAGACAAAATATATTTAAACTAAAATTTACTTTACTCGTAAATAAATAACTGAGCTTGACATTCCTAATGAACGTAATGGTGAAGCTTCTGTCCCACTATCAACCGAATTATTCTAACTTATCAATCTTCTTGTCCAGAACCCATAAAGCAGACACAGTGCAGATACTAATAAAAAGAATATTTGGCTGAGCTTGGAAGAGAGTTCGTTTGAATAACTTACACGCCATTTTGGAAGAATTTATAAATGGTTTAAATTATTTAAATAAGTGGGTAATATCATTGAAATGTATGATCAAAAATGAAATTTGACCGTTTATAAATGGAGGGTAATTTTCCTTACTTTTAAGTGGAAAGCTAATTTTTTATAGAAAATAACTCTCAGCTTAACGTCAAATTCTGTACCTAATTATTTCCAAAGTATCAGTTACTTTAGAACTCGCTTATAAGTAGAACTTTTAAGCAATTCCAAACAAAACTGCAGCCCGAACAACAGAATGAACTACAGTATTCATCGATTTCTCTCAATAAGATCCCACGCAATTACACGTAGCATCTCAGCTTCACGAAAAAAGAAAATCAATAAAAGCGGAACAAAATTTTAAAGAAAAAAATAATTAAACACAAAAAATAACATTTATCAAATCTACGTAGTATAGTTTCACGCTGTGTGTGTATGCGTGATTGGGGTTGAGAAAGGATATTTTCACCTGCGCAGAGAGTGATAATCCAGATGAAGAAGAAATGCTTGAGAGGAATACCATTGCTGGACTGTTTAAATTTTTCAACATCACAGCCCGGGCAATTCTCATGATACCTTAATTTTCCTCCTCCTTCTTCATCTTCTCTCTTCAGTAATGGTACCGTGTCGTCCGCCATTTTTTTCTGCACTTTCCCTCGAGTCGGTGTACTCTTTCGTCGAGAATTTTCTCTCGAACCGGTGTAATAATTAAATGTGATTTTTTTCTCTTATTTATTTAGTCCACGTGAACATTCCCTTCCCAAACAAAAACTGTCCACAAAAATTGACCCTTAGCTCGTTAGATTCCATTATTTTAAAATATTCTTATTTTTTAACCTCGCATTCTCCAAAAAAATACAATTTTAAATTATATTTTCTCCTAAAATCACATTAAAATGGCGTCCAGGCGACTAATAAGTCGTGCTCTATTCATAACTCTCGTGTTTGGCCAATCTTAAAAAGTTTAGGGGTAAGTAGATAGGTTTTAAAAAGATTAATTTTTATTTGAATTTATAATAATTATTTGAAATTGATAGTTAATTTATTAAAGTATAAAGAGGTAGCTTATGTTTGGAAATAATAAAAGTAAATCGAGCTTAGCCAAACGTCACGTTAGCTTTGGCTTTTCTTTTTGTAGTTGTACAGCTTTAGAATATGATTATGATAAATTGACTAGAATTATCTGCCAGATTACGTAAGTTGTTTTATTAAGACGTTTACGTTAGTTGAACTCTTATTAGAATTTGACGATGATCGTTAAATTTTGTTTTTTTCAATTGATTAAAGCGTGTTACTGTGATATTTATGTAAAGTTCTGAAATTCAATTATTGTTATTGTATGAGGACAGTATGCAGCTCAATATTCGTGATAAGATCGTCTTAGAGGTTGCAAGAGAGCCTAAGCCCCCCTCCAACGTGTGTGGAAAACATAACCCTCGAAACAAAAAAAATTATTAAGAACAGTTTCGAAACTTTACACATGTAATTTCAATTTTACCTAATTTGTCTTATAAATATGAGTCATCATTAGGGTCATTAGAAAACAGAGAGGTCAGAGAAGATAAAGTGGTCGATTTTTTTTCTAATTTTTTTTCGTTGTAGTGAATTACTACAACGATAGAATACTACGCACTCTTACATTGAGGCAATCATTTATAAATTTTGCATATTCTTAGTTGTTTAATTTTCTTTAGGCGAATTAATTGCTCTATATGTAATCGAATTATAGTTTTTATTTTTTTAACAATAAATAAAAATGAGTGATGATAAGTGAACAGTGCTTGCAAATTTAATACATAGATAAATAGTAGTTTAATCTAATATAAAAAAATTATAAATTGTAGCCACAAGAAAATCATGGTTGGAGTCCAATAATTGGATTCTCTCGGATATGGATTAATTTCATAAAATTGATTAAAATTTTATTTATGAAATCTCCCAAATGCCCCTCAACTCTCTGTGTGAATTATTCCGATAGTGATAATGTGGGCCCGTTGGGAACGGGTTGCTTTTCAACTGGATTTATTCCGTTATGTTTGTGGTTATTAATATTATATTATGTTTATGGAAGAAAATAAATTGTACGGAAGTATTTGAATATGACATCGAAAGCAACGAAGCGAAATAGATGGGAGCAATTAATTATATATAATTGAAAAAATCATTGCGGTTTGGTATTTTTTAACGATTAGATGGGAGCGGATTATTTTCTATTTACCTGTTCTTTACGTTTCTCTCTCATTTTATATTTTCCTTTTTGGGGTTTGTAGAGGAATTAAGAGGAGCGGATAAAAGTACCATACAAACATAATTCACATGCAAGACATTAAAACTAACAAAATTACCAGTTTCCATCCAATTGAAACCTACTTGTCAAATTCCAGAAGTCGTGGGATTAAAAATCTAATAAATAAAATGGAGATCTAATTGCTATATTTTGTGAAGGTTTGTCCTCAACTGCAATTCTTGTTCAAATGAATAATGACAAGTTTGACAGCTGTAAATGGATAAGTACTTTTTATGGGGTGTTTAATAAAAGATTATAATGGATTCTGATTAAAAAATAAAAAGATAAAATTTGTTGTTAAAAAGTTAATAAAAATTATGAATCTCATAAAATAAGTAATTAAAATTCAATGTTGACTTTAATCTTAACTTTTTACTAACTTTTTTAAATATCCCAAAAACGAGTAATATTATTCATTTTCACTGGGGTGGAGCATCAGTCAATGTGATAATTTCATGGTATTAAATGATAAGTTTATTTAAATGTAAAATCGTATGATTCATTTAATTGAACGTATAAAGTGTTGTCACTTAAACTGATACTGAACCTCAGCGGAAATGAATAGCGTCACTCTTGCAAAGTCACGTGACTCGTTTTTAAAAATAGAAATTTAATCAATTCAATGATAAGTGTAAATGGATAAGTACTTTGTATGTTCATTAAATGAGTTGTGTGACTTTACATTTAATCAATTCGATTGAAATTTTACTCATTTATTTTGAGATTTCAGAAATAGAAACTTAAATCAATTTAATTGAAATTTTACTTATTAGATTTTGTTCCATGCATGATATCATAAAAAATGGAGAAGTAGGATGAAATAAGATTTTGTTCAATTTGGGGGGTGTTTGATGCACATTATTGAGAAGAAAATGAATTTTATGATGTGATGTAATGTAATGAAAAATATGTGGTCAAAAAATAAGAAAAAAATTTAAATTTGTGTGTAANAAAAAAAAAACACTAAGCCCCTGTTTGGTGCACATTATCAACCCAAGAATGCATTTTTTTTTATGTGATGGGGAATATGTGGTTGAAAAAGAAGGAAAAGTTATTGATGTGATGGAAAATATTATTTTATTGAATAATGTGTAGTTAAAAATGAGTATTGAAAGAATGAATTTTGGTAAGAATGTGAATCAGACCGGGCCTAGAATAGAATTGATTCCCTCCATGATGGATTAATTCCATAAAATTGATTAAATTTCTATTTCTGAAATATCGAAATGCCCACAAACCTGTATGTGACTAGAGGTTCGTCGGCTCGTAAAAAAGTGGCTTGTGAGCCGCTCGGGCTCCTCTTAACCCGAGCCGAGCAAGCTGGCTCTCTGGCTCGTGGGTTTTTTTTTATTTATAAATTTTATAACAGGATTAGTTTAAAAAAATTAAAAAAATCGAGCTCACGAGTCGAAGCTCGGCTCATGGCAAGCGTATACCGTTGGGCCCATTGCCACCACTATATGTGCCTTTCTTGTGAAGAGAGAGAGACAATGATAGTGGGGGGAACATATTACTTTTCCCACTGGATTTCTTCGGGCCCTACATTTTTAAGAATTTATGCGTCGTGTTCTTGACTTTACTCATCATTAAAGAAAAGAAGATGTACGAAATTATTGTTAAAACTTTGAAATAGGTTTTCATTTTACAATTGAATGTATTATAATAAAGAAGCCCACATAAGGCTTGCGATGTTTTTCCCATTTTCTCGTTTTATTTGTCACACATTATTTTCTAGTTTGAAAAAATATTGCAATTACTTTTTGTAGGAGTACATGTTTGGAACTTTTGTAAATAAATTGAAGTAAAAATAGCAGCAGCTTCGAAAACTTTGACTACAATAAAGTGCAGTTAGTGACAAACAACTTTTGGTCGTAGTAACATATTTAGGAAAGTCGTGGTTCAATTTGTTTGACAACTTGAATTTGGTATTGAGAAATTGAGGATTGTATTATGTTGTTAAACAGGGTTAGCTTGATTTCGTCATGTCGTGAATGAGTTAGATTGAACGAGACTATTCCTATCGAGGTTAAAATGAACATTTTTATTTATTTAAAATATTGATTAGAAATCAAAAGATAGATTTCTGCCCCTGTTTGGGCCACATTATTTTTTTCATTCTCATTCTTCTACTCATTTTCAACCACACATTCTTCAATAAAAAAATATTTTCTATCACATCAATAATTTTTCCTTCTTTTTCAACCACATATTCTCCATCACATCACTTCAAAAAAATGCATTCTCTCATTTTAATGTGCACCAAACGGGCTAAGACTAATTTTTCATCTTGAACTTCGAATTGAGTGGACACTTGGCTTTTATTGTTGTGGTTGATTTTCTTTTCAGTTTCACTCGTTGTCACTGAAGTTTATATTTACTTGCAATAAGGCCAGTAAACGTTATTTTAATTCAGAAAAATCACACCATTAGACTTTAATTTGCGAGCGATTAGATCACTCATTAGCCTTTCATTCGACTACTTAACGAAATTGATGAGATAACAGTTAAAAGTAACAGAATCACCATGCGTTCTATCAAGTCTGCAAAGTAAATTTGACAAGTATCAATGGACTTTAGTCTTACTTGCAATCAAGTCGTTGAACTTTTAATTCGGGCAAACACACCGCCATTGAAATTAAAGTTCCAAGATTTTTAGCATTATTTTATTTTCAGTTCTATTTTTATTATTTTAAGACCTTTAATGAATAAACTAATGCGCACAACATAACTAAAATCATAAAATACTATAATTACTTAATAATTTTTTCAACCAATCAGCTAGACAATTTTAGCCAGCTATATGTTAACTTATACAACTATTATACAAATACTTTTTTTTTTTGTTATCTCATTCTATTTTGATATTAGAAGTTGACATAAGAAAAATTAATTGCAACCAAGTTCAGTACATGATTTCTTTTATATATATATAATTAATTTTGAAAAAATGTCTTATTTTCGTCAAATAAATTTGTTCTATTTACGTATTTATTATTTTATTTATCGTTAGCTGTTCAACCCCCAATTTTATTACGTCCTTGTTTGGCCCCCCATTATAATGAGAATTTGGGGAAAATCTATTTTGGAATAGTAATTTTTTGAAAAATGTGTGGTTAAAAAATAATAAAAAAATTTGAATTTATGTGTAATATTATTTTATTAAAAAAAAGTGTGATCGAGGAGAATTGAGAGAAAAATGAATTATAATTTCATTTGGACATTATCTAGCCTAGATTAGTATAAAGGGTTAGTTACCAGATTATTGCTTGGAACACGTCGGTGATTGGTCGGTAAATGGTAGTTTAGCATCATAACGAGGAAAATTTACAGTTAGGTTCCCAAGTTTTAAACTATTCTGACATCATTTATGACTTTCCGTATCGGGACCCCAACTTCTTATTTAGTCTTTATCGAACAACAAAATACGGCAGATAAAGATGGCGTAACCTTTGAGGACCTCACATACACTTGAAGAGCAAATGACAAAATAAGCACAGTTATGAACAAGAAATATTACAGTTCGGGTCCCTAACCTCTGATATATGCAATCTTTCTCTCTAGAAAATATTATGATTCTTACCCAAAGGTCGAAAGGAGAATCGGGGAGAATTATGAATTCCCCACCCTCTTATGAGGCTGTCGGAGTATCACAAATCCGACAAAGCCATTTTCATAAGTAACATTAATATTTAATCACTTCGTCTAACGCATCAAATGTACATGGCTAAATGCTTATGTATGTTAATGTGCAGTGTTATGTAAAACTCGAGAATATTATATGCATTTATATTGTTAAAAGGAATCTGATGCAAAGTGAAAAACTTCATTAGGATTCAACAAGTTGAGTGAAGGCACGAGATGACATCAATTTATCATGCTCCTCGTATGTCAAATCGAAATGCGCGAGTTAAAGAAAGAATGATTTCTTAATTCTCTAATCACTTGCCTTTAATCTTGTATAGTTCAATGGATACAGTCATGTGGTATCTGACATTAAATATTGGATTATGCCCCCCATATTGATTGTTAGACGGGGGCTAAATCTCAAGGTCCAGTAATAACACATAATAGTAGGGACGGATGTAGGGGGGATTCGCCATACCATACAGTCATGTGGTATCCGACATTCAATATTGGATTTTGCCCCACATATTGATTGTCAAACGGGGGCTAATCTCAAGGACCAATAATAACACATAATAATAGGGACGGATGTGGGGGGATTCGCCATACCACAGCCCGGTTCAGTCCCCAACCCACTTCATTTTTTTTGGTGTAACATGTGTAATTTTATTTTTTTTACATATTAGTCCGACTTGTAGTCCAATATTGGATATGTTCCTGCATAATGGGTTCTAGAGTAGTTAATAAGCATTTTTGATAATACAAAATATCCAGCCTGGCCATTTTTGTGTACATGTTGGTTGAGTGTAAAAGGATTGCATTTCTCTATCCGTATTGGCGTGGACATCATACTACGATAAATGCAATTTTTACATGTTTGGTATATAAATGGTTAAAACGTATTGGTCAAGATTTTAATTCAATTTTATTTTCCCTTAATATTATCATATTGTTGTGTATTCCAATCAATATCAAATATGCATCTCATACTGAAAGCTATGACAAACACAAAGAAGACAGAAAGTAGAATGATACTAGATTTGATAAGTGGTGTTGTTTCGGTATAGTTTTGAGTGAGATTTGTAACGTTTGTTTCTTCTTTTTGGATGAAATATATTTTCGTTTTCATTTAACAGATTTATTTAAGCATTATATAATTTGTTAATCGTGGTAGATAATCGTTCGTACTTAAAAAACGACAATTATTTATTAATTACAGTTGATTATTTCGTAGTGTCGCAAAGTAAATATATAATAAGCAAAATGAGCTCTATTGCCATTCAATAAATTCAAGTGTGTTTGTTTGATTTTATTTTTCATGGAAAATGTCATATTTTCACATAAATTCTTATTTTTTGAGTGTTTGATTGACAACTTTTCTATGGAAAAATATTTTTCAACATTTGGTCACGTGACCATATTTTCCTTAAAAATAATGAAAATATTTTTTTTAGGGAGAGATGATTTTTATTTTTCATATAATTCACTCTCTCGTTCTCTCTCTTATTTACCCACAAATAAAAAAATGGACATGTATAATATTTTCTATATTGAAAAATAAATCAATCAAACACATTTAATTAATAATTTCTATGCAAATAAGTTCTAGACAATTGAATTGCCTAAAATTTATTTTATTTTAATACAAATTTTATGCTTGCAATTAAACGCACTTTAATATCGAATAAAGACTCACAATATTCTAATTATTCTTTTACAAGACATATATTTATTAATTAATGCCTGGAATTTCATAATGGTCCATTTGGGCCTTTCTCATCTAGGGCTTTAGCTGGGCTTCACACTTTATTAGCTAAAGCATCTAAATTTGAATAGCCCACTTTTTGCATTGCACGCATCACAATCCCTTGCTATAACCGCCTGTAGCTGGCCAACATCTCGGTACGTATATACATACACAAAGGGTTTTGCTATTCATCCAGGTCATATGGGTCTTGTCGCTCCAGGCAGCGCATGTGGTGTGCCGTGTCAATCTAGGAAAAGCCATACACAAACGACAAACCATATAATAATAATAATAAATTATAAACACAAATAAATTTTCTTCAACGTTAAGAAAATGGATGAATAACCAAATTTTAAAGTTCTATATTATCAAGGTATTCATGACTCACACACGTGCACGTAAAATATGAATTACACCTAAACTAAAATATTTGTTTTTCTTATAAAATTGCAATCGAAAAATCTAGTGACCCTTTATCATCTCCATCCCCGCCCTTTGCTCGAGATTTGTGTGAAGCGGGCCAATGATTAAATTATTTGATTTCCCACTTGATTTACTTGTATCTTCATTCTCCACTTGCTATCCCGTGCAAATGTTGTGCGAATCAAACAACATTACTGACTACTGCACAAAAACTTTAAATAAATTATGATAATCAACTAAAGAACATATCTATATATATCACGAACGTACGAAATATGAAACTTACTCATGTCGCCAAGTGCAACCTTGGTGCACACTTTGTCCCTAAGTGCAACGTTGGTGTACATTTCGTGCAAAGGTTGCATCAATTGCCCAACAAATTTCAATGAATCACGCAGGACATGTCAATAACATGATGTTTTCATTTGATATCCATGACTTATTTAAGAATGTGTACTAAATAGTACAAGACATTTATTAAACATTAGAGTCCATTTCCATAGTCTCTTGACAAGAAATTTATCAACATCATTCAAATACAAATGACATAAGCGTTTCCTCATGCGCCTAATGCAAACCCTACACAATGGTTGCACCTTTGCACTCCACGAGAGACAGAAAACAAAGTAAATTACTTTTAGTGATTAAGATACCATCTCTACTCATAGTTGAGTGGATTATGAATTCAAACACTTTGATATTAAGCGTATCACTATCTTCCTCGATGGAATTACGCAGATAGGTGGAGATTAAGACATTAGCTACTTGAAGGATGATGAAACACATGTTAGCAAGCAAAGTTGGATATAAGATGATGTGCTAAAAGATGATAACGTTCATTTAAATAAAATGGACACAAGTGAAGGTGACCGGTGAAAACATAATCACGTGATGAAACATAGCCGTGTGTTGTAGACGAGACTCTGAACTTTTTAAGAGAACATGAGTGTGAACCGGGTGAAATCAAATTTTATTGTAGTAAAAGACACGTCTAGGAGAAAAATAGAAAAAGATCAATCAATCATGCTCCAAATTCCGAAAAAGAAGGAAGCTTGATGATGTCATGATCCCTTTCGAAGGCTTGATCTGACAAAGGCATATGACTTCATAATCAAATGGATAATGCACAGAAAATCTAGCCATTTTTAGTGCAATTATATGAAAGGAAACAATTCATATCTCGAGCCTTGAATATATGCCAATTCAATTTGAAGAGAACAAATTTACAACTCCAAAACTCAGGTAATAAATAAGTAATTAATTTTTTTATTAATTAAATATAGGTCATAATTATACAATTTATAGTCACAGTAACATATCACAACTTATTTAGTGATCACATATTATCAAATTAATTGATCACAAATTATTTTTCGATTACGAATAAAATTTTTTATAGGTCACAATTTATTTACCTGTCAAAAATCACAAATTTTATATAATTTATATAATATATTAAGGTCACAATTATATAATTTATGATCACATTTACACACTTATACGTCACAGCTTATTTATCAATCACAAATTATAAAATTAATTGATCACAAATTATTTTTGGTTACAAATCACAAATTTTTTTAGGTCACAACTTATTCTCGGTCACAAATTTTATAAGTCACAATTTTATAAATCGATCACAAATTATCAAATTAATAGACCACATATTATTTTTAGGTCACAAAACATAAATTTTATTGTATCGATATTATCAAATTAATTGGTCACGCATTACTTTTGGTCACAATTTATTTATCGATCACAATTTTATAGGTCACGTTTTTGTATTAGTCACAAATTATCAAATTAATAAGTCAAGTGTTATTTTTAGATCACAAATCACAAGTTTTATAGGTCACAACTTATTTCACACTCACAAATTATCAAATTTATTGGTCGCGAACCCTATTTCCCCAACTCCACCACTACCTGTATCGCCAATCCACCACCACCACCGTTACCGCCAGCACAACCACAACCATCGTCATCACTATTAGCATCGCCAATGCTAGCATCAACACCAATACCGCTGCACCACCACCAATCGAACGTCATGTTGCCACCACCACCATCACCAGCAGCCCGACCACCACACACCACCATTTGCAATTGCAAAAAACCACCACAATGTGCAAATCACTGACAACAAAAATCACCCCGCTAAGTAGATCGAAGAATGAAGAAAATCCCAAAATCACCACAAAATCGCACAGTGATGTTCTTCCCTAAAACCACCACAAAATCATGCGAATGATTTTCACGCCGCTACGCACGGTAGCAACTCGTGGTGATGCACGATGCTGCAAATCGGTGACGCCCTTCATGACATTAGTCACCAATCTGCCGCGTCGGAGAAGAAAGGAGAAATATCGGCACTCTCTCCCATTCCCCAATTAACAGGGAAAGCAGATCGGCATTGGCAGCGGCACCTCGCTGGTCTTTTGAAGCTATCGATGCCTCTGCGCGGGACGTTAATTGCTGAAATAGGGTGTGTGTGTAGAGGGAGTGACAAAAAGATAAAAGAGACGATAAAGAGGGAGAAGAGATTGTAAAATGATTTGGGTTTGGAAGTGAAATTGGGCAGGGTGGGAATGTAGATGAATTTAATTTTATAATATTATTATTAATATTTAAAAATTGAATTCTCACTTGATTGTTGAATAAAAAATTTATAAATTTGATTTTTGAATTGAGAAGTTAAAAAAACGTGTGAGTGTAATTTTCATTATACGAAATAAAGGCCTTCTAAAAATATTTAAATTATTGATAGGAGATTTTTTAAGCAATAGTTATTGTTGTCGTTGACGATACTTTTTAACCAAATCTCATATTAAAAAATAAATAATTAAAATCCGGTCTTCTCATATTATTTAGCCTCCAATTTGTCTCATTTAAAACAAAACTTCTTACATTCATTATTAAACCACACATTCACATGATATAATATTTTGCACGTAAATTTATAACTTCTCTATTATTTAACACATATTCTTCAAAAAAATTATTACTCAAAATATCATTTTTTTTCTCACTAATGATCATCAAATAGAGGATTAATTAAATATTGTATATCAAATCCATCCTAAATTTGCATTGGAGTATTTGGACGATGTGATTTGCTATTTGTAAAATCATTCATAATAATTTTGTTGATAATGTGACGTGTTGGTAAAAAGTTGTTTGTTACGAAAATAATTTTTTATTAAGACCATGTTTGTTTCGGATTAAAATCAGATTTTAATTGAAATCAAAGTCAAACAATCAATATATCTTTCATGAGTCCCACAACTTTTCAACCACACATTTCAAAAACTTCTATCACAATCTACTAAAAATCTAATTTTAATCCCCACCAAACACCCTCTAAATATATGACTTGTCTTTTAAAAAATTTAATTTTAATCCTCATCAAACACCTACTAAAATTGTCTTACGACACAATTATGTCAATAAAGTTGTGCACCAAATATGATTCTTGGACGGTTGATGTCTTATTTACATATCCATTTTAATTTCATTTTATTTTTCTTTGGTTCTATATTTCACAACCCGATAGGTTCGCACTTCTCCCCCTCTCACCCGACAAAACACGGGCTCTCATCTTTTGAGGGTTATATTTCAATCCCCCTTGAAAAATCCCCCAAACTGAAATTATATTGCTTCTCTATAAACTCATGTTCCCAACTTTATACACACATATTATAGGTATAAATACAGATTCACCTGTTATTTTCCGTAAATTTTTTTTATAACGTTAATTTATTTTTCAGGGCTGTCTGGTAAATACTTCTTTTTGGGAGTGATTCAAGTGGAAGGTAAGGTTCCGGTTTATTTTTTCCTTAAATGGGTTTTGTTGTGGGTGAATTATTTATTATTTATTTGTTTTTTACTGCGGGGTGCTGGAATTGGTTGGTATTATTTTTCTTTGCTGCACGTTTCTTGAATATGTGATAAAAGGGTGGACTTGAGGTAAAAAATCTATATATGAGGATATACATGTATAATGTATTCATAAATACAAGAAGAATGTATGCATATTAACAGATGTGAGTGAAGTTGTATTTCTCATTTAACTGTTTTTTGTAATTTTTACCCTAAAACTTCAACATCTTTTGAGGAATAGTTATGTGTCATTTTTTTTTTTGGTAGTTTATATACAGTGGGATTTATTTGAATGGTTGAAAAATAAGTGATTATTTAGCCATAAGTATTAATGTAATAGAAGTACGTATCTAATTAATTATTTAATGATATCAATAATGTTAAGTAAAGAAAAGAAAAGAACGAATCCTTTTGGGAAAGAGTGGTTGGTGTATCATGTTTTGGGTATCTGATTATGTGTCGGGTATTATTGCTGTGTGCTTCAGTCTCTGTCCTGTAATTATTATCGATAATAATCTTGTTGGTTTTAATACTTGACCATCACAGTGGATGTGATTTTACTTATTAATGACAAAAGTAACTATATTTATTGTGCAAGAGACGTGCATCTGAATAGAGCTAGTTGAAGATATTGGCATTTGAAATTAACAACAAATGCAATATCACCATGTAGGAACCAAGCGCTAAAATAATGACGATATCTTCTAGTTTAAATATTGACACGTCTAAATCACGTGGATGAATGGACCAACATTACCCTCAACAAGAGATAAATATTCATAGGTTAGGTAACTAAACACTATGATACTACTATCCCAATGGTGAGCACGAGTGACCAAATCTACCAATGTACAAGCTCTGCACGTGGTTGCACAATGGAGGAAATTGTTTGTTATTATTGTATAGAAGACTTCTGATAAGTATGTAGTTATTGGGATTCGTTGAATCATTATTTTCCATACTCAACATATTTGAGCAGTAAAAATAGATGATTCCAGAACCAAGAGCGCTAACATAAGGCCAAAAATGATATATGTGATTGACCTTGAGTTCATTAGAATAAGACTTGGCTCTTTGTTGTTAAATCTTTATTGAATTTGTCATTGAGAAAAATAGAAAAAGATGCTCTGGAAAAGATTGCTCCAGTAGTTTGACGATGACTTACTGATTTACTGTCAATATACCCTTGCATTAGAAAGGTTACACTTGCTGAACGTTTTTAAATAATAAAGACAAACAATTTCATGTTAGTGGCCTCTAGTTTGTCATGCTTGGCCGTGAAGTTGGACACTACCGACTCTTCATTATGCATCTAAATAATTCTTGAAGAAAAAATTGGCAGGTTGTATTTTGGATACCTATTGTGTTTTATGACTTATACATCATTTGGAATGCTACTTATTGTGGGAAGTGGTTGTACAAGGAGTGTCCTTCACACGTTGTAGTTGCAACTGAATTTGTTATCTTGAAAGCTGTAACCACTTTTTGGGAATGTGTGTTAAATATTTCTTAATTTAGTTAATTCCTTGCACGTGTGAGTAAAATTTAAAGTGGGAGTTGTGATGAATTTTATTTTTTTACAGGTTTTAAATTCTCTCCAAGCAATTACTGACGGAATTTAAGCGGGTGTGTAAAGTATTCGATTGTATCGGGAAGCAGTAAATGTACAGAGACTCTATGAATTGGTTTTTAGCAAGATAAATTGTAAGAAACCTAATTGTTTAAGACATCATATGATACTTGACAGCACGTTCTTTGCACGTATCATGCGCCAGCCCCTTTTCGATCCCTAATCTATTTAGCTTCCTCTTTTTCCCCTCTTTGGTTAATATTCTCTTCGGTGGACCATTTCAGCAGGAAAGCCATATTGTTATCCAGAGGTTGCATGGAAAATCTAAAAAAGATATCGTTCCCTTTTTTAGCATTCTTCTACTCAGTTTTTTAACATAAATCCTTCGTTGTTGTCAGCCTTCTTTGTTAAAGATTTCACGGGCGTTATGGAAAGTGGCATTGAATTGCCAGAAAATTGATTTTTTACTTAGTGATTACTTATTTTCAGCAAAATACTTCATTAAGGTTAGAGTTTTTTTTGCTCTTTTTATAACTTAAAATTTTTTGATCGGGAATGGCGGAATGCCTACATTTCCATCAGCAGTGCCTAAATCTTCAATCTTGACTGGACATATCTGCTCTTTGGATACCGTGTTTTGAAATCTCTGGTTGGTTGGTAATGTCCAAATCTCTAATCTGGTCTACGTAGATCTACATAGTTGGGTAACAAGTTTGAAATCTTTGATTGACTAATGCTTGAAGAGCCAATCTAGTCCTTGCAGATTCTGTTATTTGTACCACCCTTTTTGTCGCAAGTTCAAAATTCAACTAGACCAGCGAATTAGGATAATACCTGCTTTAGGGGTGGGAAGTTTTCACTCGAACCATGTGTATTGAATTGGGATTCCTATTAGAATAATAATGTGACCGGGTGTTTAAACCAAGAACCAAACTTTTTTGGTCCATTTCTTTGTTTTAAGTGAAGAACCAAAATTTTATTTGGTTTTTCCGGAAGTTGTGTTTTTTTCTTCCCTAAAAATGTGGCCACTTTAGTTAATAGCGTAACCTACATTGAATGCAACACTCAATCTTCACAGTTGAGTAGGGGAGTGAATTACCGAAACTGTATTGCAACTGTCTGAACTGGCCGGTTCGGCACTGGTTCTGTGGAAAAATCATCTGGTTTTTGGTAATTCGCACTGAACCTGACAGTTCGGTCTGGTTCTCGGTGCCGAAAAAGTTTTTCGGTTCTGCCGGTTTGCTTTTCAGTTTTTCTTGTCTTTTCAAACTTTACCCTAGAAAACTAATCTGAATATCTCTCTCTAATTCACAAAATACTATCGCCGCCGCCTCCATTCTTCTCTCAAATTGGAAGCCCTAATTCCCAATCCAGTCCTATACAATCTCACAAACAAGCTACAGATTTGTAGCCTAGTGCAAACCTCAATTGCTAAAAGAATTTTGTAAAAGAAATTTTCCTTTTTAGTTTCCGGCAGAATTTTTTTTCTCCATATTCGGACACGATCTTCTCTCGACAATTAATCAGTTTCTGCTTTTACTAGTGATCAGTTGGTCCTATTGAAGTTGGATGTTGCTGGGTGCTGCTTGAGATTTACCAGATTCTGTTTTTTTTTTTTATTTCTTGAACAAGGTTCGGAATTACTGCTTTATTTTCTCTTGCTGATATTATTTACAGCTTTTGCATAAAACTAGTCAATATTCATTGCTGTTTGAGTGCCAATTAGTTGTTGCTGCTAATTTTTTTGGTGTAGTTAATAAATCATTAGTTGTCTGCATATAAATTAGTCATTGCTGCACGAGTGCATATTTTCAATTTCTTGAGGGCCAATTTTCGTCCTCTTTTCCCAATTTCCTTATCGAAGAGAAGGTTATGTTGATTTAGTAAATTTTAAATTAAAAAAGTAATGATTATTCATATTAATATTCAATTGCTAACATGGAGAGATGAATTAATGGTAGCATTCATTGTTGTGTCCACTCTGGTTTTTAATACATACAGCCAAAGAAAAAAAATGAAGATCAGCATGTGCTAGCAGAGACCAGTTTTCAAAATATTTGAAGTCTTAAAATTAAATGTAATTGGACGGGACCAGACCAGAACCGACCGGTTTTGGTCTGATCTGGTTCTTTTTTCACAATTCCTATTGGGAATCAGCTCAGTAAAGTCTCAGACTCTCAAGAGACTTGAACTGAACCACCTGGCTTTCACCTCTACTCTTGAGAATCACATATTCACATATCGTTTTTCATCTTCAGTCTCTCTTTCCCTATTCTCTTCCTGAGTTAGTTCTTTTGAGTCTTTTCTTCGCATCACATTGTCGAGTCTTCAACCGCTGTTGCCTTACGTCTTCGTATTTCATCGAATCTGCAGTTGCTTCTTTTTTGGAGCAAGGGCAGAGCCAGAGAGCCATAGTCCCCAGAGGTTCCAGATTTTTTTTTCCTTTTATTAATAGATTTATAATCCATAATCTATAGAGGCACCTATATTTATCTAGGGATGGGCAAAATTACTTAGAACCAATGGAACTGATCCAAAAAATTGAACCGATTTTTTAAAGAAAGCTTCATTTTTGGTGACTTTTTACCCGAGAAATGGACGATCGCTCCGATTCTTGGTTTCTTCTACAAACCACGGTTTCAAACCGAAAGAGTTGATTTTTTTTTGGCTGGTTCAATGCACCAACAATGCCTAATTAATATTTTAAAACCCGCACCTTCAAAATTTAAATTCAACAACACCAACATTTTCACCTTCTCTCTCATCTCATTTATGCAGTGTGCTGCCTATCAATTCTCTCCCTTTTCCTTTAAGTGTCTGGTTCATTAAGAAAAAATACAGTGTAACTTTGACCAAACTAGACCATGGCCACCGCTATGCTTACCTCTCCCCTCTCTATCTCTGTCCATCCAATTGCCTTTCTTTTACAACATACCTCAAGGTTTCTTTTAGGTCTTTTTCATAGAAATTAAAAATATTTTGAATTCTCTTATGCTATTACTCTATAGAGCATTAAATGTGTAGCTTGTTGTAGTATTAGTACATTCGATGTTGCCAATATCTCCCTCTTTTTGAAGTTTTAATAATTTTGCTTATTAAAATCTTTGTCCAGATGAATAATATAAAAAAAGGTTTCATTTGAGGAAGTCAAAAAATAGTTTTCAGAAACGACCCGGTCGAAGCACCTGGTCGACGGGTTCAAATGGTCGGTCATTGTCGGTTAACAAATTCAAATAATAAATTTTTTATTTAACATAAATACGATGTATAATACTAAAGTTTAAAAGTCGAGGCATGTTATATTTGAAACCAAGATAAAGTTTGGTGAATAACTGTTGTGCACGCATTTAACACGCTGGAAAAAACTCTGAATTTTTAAGTAAAATTATTTGGGCCGTGTCACGTAGCCAACCATTATAATTGAACAAGAATTTCCTGTTAATTTGACTATTGGGACTGATGACGGTGAACAACTCTGAAACCTATAGAACGTTTGGTGACAGTTTTAGGACAAAACAATGTTCAGCCAGCTTAGATGAAATTTCTCTATGATTCAATGGCATACTATGATATTAACCTCAAACAACTATGGGATAGTGTAAGGAATGGGTTTTTGAAAGAAGCAAACATCCATCGAAAGGAAGCACAATTATTTCATATCCGTTATAGGATGAAAGGAATCAGTGTATCCCTGTTGAAATGTGCTTAGGGTTAGTATCTTGCATACAAATGTTAATTGATCAATGTGGATATTGTGAATTCCGTTCACTTATAAATCTTTTTTTTCCACTTTTGATATCATGTGGAGTACCTTTTTATTGATCAAAAGAAAGAAATTATATTAATATACTACCTCCAACCCTACCCTCTTATTTTATATGTTTTTTGGAGTTTAATATTTTTTGGATCTACTGCAGGCACATCTAGACATACATAGCAGAATGGGTGATGACGCATTTGATGAAAAGTTATTGACTGAGAAACTCTCTAAACTCAATAGTTCTCAGCAAAGCATAGAGTGTATCCTTTCTATAGAAGAGTAATGGCAGTTACTAATGTTCTGTTTCAAAATTGTGGCGATAAACGTACTATGTACACGATAACTTTCTGTTTTATTATTATTAAATGGTTAACAGTTCTGGCAAAGCATTGTGTAACCTTTCTACAGGAGAATAGTAACCATCTGCGAGTTTTTTTTTTCCCCCAATATCCGAGTGCATAAAACATAATAGGTACATATAACTTTCTATGTTCGTGCTATTATGTGGTCATACTTGGGCTGGCATACACGATTTCCATTTTTCTGTGCAGTGTTACAAAGTATGATCATGATGCATGACTTGCCCTATCCTAAGAATATATGCAGTAAAAATTTCATGTTCACTTACGTGCGGTTACTTCATTCCGAAACACACTTTGTATTTGGTGGTTGTAAATATCATATTAATACCCAATAAAATAGTGAATTCAGATCATTGTTTTCCTGTTGTTTAGCTGTTTGCACGTTCTCTTTCTAATGTTTTGTTTAATGTGCCTGTTAAGTTACCTTCTGAAGCTGCTATTTGCTTGAGAAGACGGCAACTATCATGACAGCGAAATTATCAATTCCCGTATGACCTTCCTCTTACCAAAAGAGAAAGGAAAACATATATATCTTTGCAAACTTGCGAAACTCAATAATGTGACTTACAGTTGATACTGCTGATGTTAAAATACAGAAATCAAGAATAGAAACATTACAGGAACAAGAGGGAGGCAATTTTGCTTTGTTTCTATCCTTAATCCCTTTTATTTTTCTTTCTTTCTTTTGTTTGGTGTTTGTTATTTATTTATATTTTTTCTCTGGAGCTTTGTATCATATGCACTTGAATTGGTACTACAGTTGAGCTCTGTCGCGTGTGGATCAAATTACAATTCCAAACTTCTCTCTTTTCTTCATCATGAATTTGCCTAAATGATCAAGTTATTGGATGCAATGAATCTAATAACTGACTCATATCACTTCATTTGGTTTCCAATTTGGTCACCAGTCTAATTCTGCCCCATTTCATGACATGGCTCTTTATTCCTAACATCTATTCCCATTTACACAAGTTCAGATGTGGGCACATTGGAAGCTGGAATTAACCCTAAAACATTGTATATGACATTTCATCAGCTGTGCCGCATCTCCATCTCTCTCTCGTTATGATTAGACTAAATTAGTTTTTGACTTGTGCCTGACATGTGCATTGCATATACTATTTTTTTTTTCCTTTTATTTGGTCATCTAGTCTAATTCGGTCCCATTTGATGACATGGCCCTTTATTCATGACATCTATTCTCATTTACACGTTCAGAGTTGGGTATATAGGAAGCCAGAATTAACCCTAAAACATTATCATTTCATCAACTATCCCACATCTCCATCTCTCTCTCTCTCTCATTATGGTTAGACTAAGGTGGTTTTTTGACTTGGTGACTGACCTGTAGATTGCATATTCTTCACATTTTTTCCTTTATTTGGTCGCTTGGTCTAATTCCATCCCATTTGATGTATTGGCCATCTATGCCTAACGTCTATTCCCACTTACACAAGTTCAGGGGTGGGTACATTGGAAACCAGAATTAACCCTAAAACATTATATGTGACATTTCATCAACTGCCCCAGACCTTTCTTTCTCTATCGTCACTAAGTTGGTTTTTGACTTGTGCATTGCTTATTCTCCTCTTTTTTCCTTTATTTTTCTGGAAGGGAAAGGGGTGAGGGGAGTTTAAAACAATAGTATGTTCCGTCAACGAACTCTGCTTGTTTGAGTACATTTAATGTTGGCCTGAAGATGGAACAGTCTTTGTCAAAAAGTCAAACAAGAGTGTATAGCTGAGAACAATTTTATCAATCATGGAATCTAAATTTCCTAGTATCTTTTCAATATTGATGCAGCTTTTGTCTGAACTTGGTGCTTTTGTTTATATGTTTCCACACTGTAGTGCAGTTTTCTTTTAACACCCTTTCAGCTCTATCTCGGTGGTGCATATCTAACCGCAAAAAGGCCAAGCAAGTTGTTGAAACTTGGGAGAAACTATTTAAATCTGCACAACGGGATCGACAGATTTCTTTTTTATATTTGGCGAATGATATCCTGCAAAATAGCAGGCGCAAGGGAAGTGAATTTGTAAATGAATTCTGGAAGATCCTTCCGTCAGCTCTGAAGAGTGTTTACGATCTTGGCCATGAAAACTGCAGGAAGGTTGCTTCCAGACTGGTAAGTCCTTGACAACTCACAGCTTGAGGCAATATGACAACCATCTTATACATAATTAAGCGGAAACTGAGAAAGAAACAAGTGTGTGAACTCCTATATTTTATCGACTCTAAATTTTGTTTATATTTTACGTGTAGTTTTGTAATTATGATATGGAATGTTCTATTTCCAATATTTCGATAATGGATTTTGAACCCACCTCCCAATCCCCCAACCATACCCCAAAAAAAAAATAAAAAAAAATTCTTGTTTCCAGGTTTGGTTCTAGTCCTATAATGTCTGAGATAAATTTTATATTGGAACGTGTATGGTTGGATGGACAGATAATTACAGTATAACATTGTATCCTTTTTTTATTACCATTCTAATGAATGTGATGCTGTTTGCCTGGTTCTCTTTCAAATTCGATAAGACATGTTTTTCGACTTCAATTTTGCCAGTTTTAAGATTGCGTTAACCAATGTCTAGTCATTCTGTGGAAGTTCAGGTGAGAATGCAAGTTATCACAAATTATAATTTTTGGCTCGTTGATGCAAGAGTGTTCTTTTTCCAAAAACTTAATTCTAGCTGTTAGAGACAAGATTAATCTTATATGTTAAAAGTCCTAAGCTTTTGGATTCTTGTGGATTGGAAATTCTAAAGAATAATCCTACTAGGTTGTATCTTACGGTTATTTCCTTATGATGTATGTATTTCCATAACTAACGCATCATCACAGTGTGCACCAGTTCATGTAGAACCAGTTGAAATACTACTTGGGCGCCTTGCAGATATTGTCCTTTCCTTGTTTCGACGTGATGGTGGTTCTAGTTTGAATTATCTGTCTCCAATCAGTTCAGAGTATATGTAGAAATCCCACTTTTGATAGATCTTTATAAACTTTTCACACTGTAATTATTCTTCCTTTGGTATAAGAGCTTCCAGTATTACACGAAATGGGAGATTTGGCTGTTAGGTGCAAAGTTTTTCATTGAGTTGTATGGATATTTCATTCCTATTGCTATAATTGAATCTTGTATAACTCGATCTTATCTCCTGATGATTGCCATATCTTGTTTTCCGTCCTTTGAATTTTGCTTTTTGGTGACTGGGAATGCTCTTTATAGGTTAATATATGGGAAGAAAGAAAAGTTTTTGGATCGAGGGGCCAAAATCTTAAAAATGCAATCTTGGGCAAGACGACTCCTGTCACTGTCAGCAATGTTAAGAATTCAAATCCTATCAAGGTTGTGAAGAGAGATAGCAACTCATTAAGAATTGTAAGTATAATCCACAACTTTATGGCTGAAAATTGTTCTAATCACAGTAATTTTAATGCGGATTATCTCCTTATTATCAAATTCAGAAACTTGCTGTTGGGGGTATGCCAGAAAAAATCTTAACTGCATTCCAGCTGGTACATGATGAAGATGTCAATGAAGAAGCAGCCTTAAAATTGAAAATGTATTTTCCCTTTTCTTTTTTTTTTTTTTTATCTTTTCTTTTTTTTTTTTTTAAAATTTAGAAATTAGCTGTTGGGGGTATGCCGGAAAAAATCTTAACTGCATTCCAGCTGGTACATGATGAAGATGTCAATGAAGAAGCAGCCTTAAAACAGTGTAGAACTGCAGTTTCTTGCATTCAAGAAATGGAGAAAGAGGTTCAAAATGTTTCTTCTCAAGGTATGACCTTATAGTTTCCTTTAGAATTTATCTCATAGGGGCTAACATAATGTCTTGATGGGATTTTCTCTCTTTCATTCCCCCCAATGCATATATTTAAAATAGTGGTAGCTTGTTCTTGTTTATCAATCTGCAAGTTCGATAGACATCCTCTAAATGTGCGGATGATTTTACATGCTTTTGAGCCGTTCGATATTGATATTTAACCTTCGTCCATTTTTTTCAGATCTGCAGGGTTCTGATTTGGTGGATAAGATACAGGAACAGGAAAACACACTTCAGCAGTGTGTTGGACAACTTGAAAATGATGGAGCAATCAGAGTTGCACTGGTTTCCCAGCTTAAAGAGGCACTTGAGGATCAAGTATGGTTTTATTTTTGTAATTTTCATGTCTGCAATTATGACTCAACACTTTTCAAATTCTGATAAATTCTGGCTTTTCAGGAAACAAAGCTGGCACTGATACAGAGTGAGCTACATGTAAGGATCTCTATTTTCTCTCTGGCACATGTTATCAGAAAACCCATTGCAAAGGCCTGCTGTTTAAATTGTCTTTTGGAATGGTTGAATATGTTGTCCAACTGTAGAAAATCTTTTGGCTTCTTTCCCCGTCTGCAGTTTCTGTGCCACGCACGACAACATACGCTTACCAGATAACTGTCCTTTTTACAGATTTTGTATTACGTTTTTGGTGTGGTGGGGCTAAACTGATAAATGTTTTGCTTGAAGTACCGTGTTGTTTTATTCCTTAAAAATATTGAAATAGCTATACATCAAGGGCTCTGGAGGGGCAGCTTTATACTCAAAGCTGAGGTACTAGTAGCTGAACTTTAAGTTAAAACAGTTGCTAGGACTTAACTCTATTTTTGATGTAGAAGGAAAATGGGACGAATAAAGGAAGTGCACAAGCTTCTTTTTTCGTGTTTCTTCATATTGGTTGCACAATTATCTTTTCTGAAAAAGTTGCATTTGATTTCTAGTCTAGACTTCAATACATACTTACCCTCCATAATTCTTTTTGGGCCCACTAGTTACCCTTTCATTCTTTCCTTTCTACTCTCTGTGCAAACCAAGCAAAAGAAAGTTATTGTGTTCCCCCTCAAAACCAAATCAATTGATAAGTTACATGGATTAAGGTTTCTACTCGGGACAGTATAAACTTGGAAGTAGGCTACTCAAATACTTCTTCACCATTCCATTCTAGCCAACTCTGTAGCACGGACACTTCAACTAGGGTAGCGTGTCGGTGTCCAACAAGGGTCGATGTCGACACTCCTCGGACACTCTACCATAATCATTTTTCCTTTTTTACTAGAAATATTATATATTTTTAACTCAAAGTTATTAGTAAATGATAAATAGGTACTCATATTTAAAGGATTTCAACAAGAAAAATTAATAACAAGTATAAAATTAGATTTGTATTATATAAATGAAATTTTTTAAAGAATTTAATCAAAGTGTCGGTGAAGTGTCGTGACAATTATTTTTTGAAAAATCACGTATTAGCGTATCGGACACGTATCGTGTCGGACACACATGTTCGTGTCGGTGCATCATAGCTAGCCAACATTACATCTACTGAAAAAGGTTTAATGAAATGAAATGTTTTGCGACTATATCTAACTGTTGTTAATTTTGTCTCCATCTCCCTATTCAAGATGTATTCTGACCATCTGCCTTTCTCTTAATTTATACTCGGTGCCCATTTTCTGTTTGGTGTACTTCATTTGTTATTTTAGTCATTATTATATGGTCACTCATTTATCATAATATCATTTTTTCTGCAATAGTGCTATGTCTTGATTGACATTTGGCCTGATAATGGTCCATGTCTGCACCATGAAGGATAGGTAGTCTAATAACCGTGTCTAGAGTTTCTGTTTTAACTTGGTTATCTTTCCATCACACAGAATCATTATCACACTTATCTATTTTCTCCACCCCGTTCTAATCCTTGAGATTACATATTCTTCGTGTCTCTCTTTCTATTAATAATTAAGCCTAAATGATGTAGAACTTGA
>CAIGRT010136994.1:484-13353 GCA_903798405.1 Fraxinus platypoda
AAAAAAAAATCATAAATCATGTTTATAGTTTACACCAATTCACAAATCAGGTTTATAGTTTGAAAATTCAAAATTCAGGTATATATATTATTAATTAAATATATTTATTAATTAATTATAATAAAATCACAGTTACACAATTAATGGTCATATATACATAATTATAGGTCACAATTTATTTACTGGTCACATATTATCAAATTAATTATTTTGAGGTCTTAAATTAAAAAAATTGTAGGTCACAGATTATTTCGAGGTCACAGATAAATTTTTTTATAAGTCACACTTTATTTTATTAGTCACAAATCAAAAAAAATATGTGTCACGATTTATCTATCGGTCACAGGTTGTCAAATTTGTTGGTCACACATTACTTTTCAAATTATAAGTTATCAAATTTTAAAGTCATAGTTTAATACATGTTCACATATAACCAAGTAATTGGTCGCATATACCAAATAGTGGTCACACAACACCATCACCAACACTATCGCCACCACATCCACCCGTCTTTGTCGTCGCTAGATCCACCACCATCCCCATCCCCATCACTGTCGCCACCGACACCAACACCACATCACCACCATCAAATCGATACTACCAGATCCAGTCAACTGCCACCAACCACCACCACTATCAAATCTCCAGCCACCACCACCAACCACCATCAATCACCACAACTATTGCACTACCACTACCACTACCACTACCATTAACAAACCACATCACACCACAACCACCACCCAATAAAAAACCCCAAAACTCATCACCGCCACCACATTCCCACCCTGTCGTTGTGTCCTCGCCAGATCCACCACCACCCCGTTGTCGCCAACAACACAGACATCGCCACGCCACGCCACACCACAATGACAACCCAACAAAAAAAAACCCCAAACCTGCCACCGCAACAACCTCCACCCCCGTCGCCGCCACCTAGATCCACCGCACTAGATTCACCACCACACCACACCATACCGCACCTGACTGGAGTCAATCTCGCCACATCGTCGTGACGCTACCGTTCACAGCAGCGTCGGTCTACAAAAGCTGAGCAGGGAAGAAGTGCGCTCAGACCCCTCACCCTCGCCTTCGCCGTAGTGAGTGGAGAAGAAGCGGTCAAGAATCGCTGCGATCTGTGTATAGGCGAAACCATAGATCTGTACACAGAGGCGTTGGGGTTTGTTAGATCTGGTGGTGGCAGTTGCCGGCAGCGACCTTCTTTTCGGCAGGCTTCGATTTCGAAGAGAGAGAGAGAGTGTGAGTGAGTGAGCAATGAGAGAAAATGAGATTGAAAATGAATTAGAGTTTATTTGAAATATTAGTATTATAATAGTATTTAAATTAACAAAATATCCAATTAATACTTAATTTTTTATTAAATAAACTTTATACTTGAATTTTGAAATTGGAAGTTTAAGTATCTGGTTTTATGTAATTTCCTCAACTTTGAATAATTGAACATTGAACTTGGGTTGGGAATGAAGTTAGTTGAACTAAAATTAATTTTTGGTCTGGGCTAAATTTTTATTCTTTTTCATTTTCACCATGAATTTGGGTTAAATTTTCCATTTTTTATAAGACAATTTGCTTTTGGGCTGGGGCAGAGCTAGGCTATAGCCCATCCCAGCCCCCCTCCCCACCAGCCTCTAGTGTTGAAAAATGAAGTTCAAGATTCAGTAAAATTTTAAAAAAATAATAAAAAATTCATGAAATTGGTCCCAAGATCTACTACACCAATTAGATTTGCGTTTCAATCATCACAAATGAATCACATAATGGATAAAAGTTTTCTTGATCTCGAAGATTGCTTGATCTACAAGCTTCATTGTTCTTCAAGCCTTCTTTAATATTATCCATGTATAGACTACACACTAGCCATGTCAACGAGTCGAGTCGAGCCGAGCCGAGCCGAGCCACGAGCCAAAACTTGAAGCTCGGGCAAAAAAATGACGCTCGGCCTGAGCCTTGGCATGCCCAGCCGAGCCGGCTCGAGTTTTTTTTTTCGTTGCCTGCAATGCAGGCACTAATTTACAGAAAGTTGGATATTTATTGGACAGCATTGCCATGTATGGCAAAAGTACTTTGTTTTGGTCAAGGATTTGTTTGGCCCATCTTTTGGAACTTGCAAAATATTATTATTGAGCATAAAGTTTCTAAATTTTGATTTGCTAATAATGATTGTGGTATTTGACATGCAAATGTTTTACTTTAAAGGTGCTAATGCCTACGTCACAGGCAACTATTTTAGCTGCCTACAGTAGGAAAAAAAATTGATTTTTTAAAATGGGCTGGCTCATACGGGCCAGCTTGTGTGGCTCGACGAGCCACATGGGCCGGGCCTGCTCGGGCTGATGCCCCAAAATGGGGTTCGACCGAAGCCTCGGCTCGGTGGAACCGAGCCATGAGCCGACCGGGCTCTGGCTTTTTTTGGGTTGAGCCCGAACTGCCCGAGCAGACGAGATTTTTTGCCATCCCTACTACACACCAAGAAATATCAATCTTGATTTAAAAAATACATTATTTGGGAATGGGATCGTATAAAAGGAACAAGAAACAAATTCTCTATTTTCTCTCTGTCAAATGGCTAGGAATGCCCTACGACCGCCCTAGGACCGTTCCATATGCTTAAATAAGCCTAAATCTACATCTCCAAATTATATTGTGTCTAAAAATCTTATTTTGACCTTTTTACATGTGCTCCATGAAACTTTATCACATGTGCAATTAAGTCCAAGACTCTTCAAGAAGCTACAAAAGGATCTGATCGAATCTATATATCTTATATTCCAATAATTGAATAATGGTCAAGACAACATGAGACCATACAAGACAATTATTAGTTTCTAATAACTCCATTAAATGATAGAAACTGAACTCCCAAATATATAACACGACATAAGCAATATTCATGCCATTACATCCTCTTGAATTGTCATCTTTATGTCTTATCCCATCGGACATCAAAGAAATAGATCCTGGCTAAAATGATTGTTTCTTCCTTCTAGTTATGTTCTTAGCTTTTTCTTAAACAGCTTGTTGATGCAATCATAGAATATAGATTTAGGCATCCCGAACAATGAGGTCAAATTTAAATTGCTCTCTAAAGAAAAACTCAAGCGGACTCATTAATTCATCTAACAGGGTGACTAGTAAGTGTAGTTTCTACATTTATTCGAGATCCTAAATGATGACATTTAATTATTCTTTGGATAGATTAGTACCTAATTTGTTATTTATTGTTTTTATTAGGGAAGACTCATGTTTGGACAAAAAATTGGAAGAAAGAACGGAAAAAGGGTTAAAATGAAGCAAATCCAAAGTTTTGGCACTAAAGTGGAAATACTCAAAAGTTATGTCGAACCTCACGATGAAGATTCGAGAGTGATAGGGGTCAATGGATGAGGAAATAAGTGAAATGGATAAAATATAGTCAAAGTATTATCAAACATTAATTTTCAGCTGAAAAAGTTATGCTCTAGATTTTCAGTCCTAGATTGAAACCCATTTTTGGCATAGCAAATGTTTGAATTAGAGAAATGATAATTCTAAAAGAATTGTTTCCCTTTGAGTTAGCTTCCTAACTCACTTTGAATCACCTGAATTGCATATTATGAAAGAAAGTTATGATAAAAATACTGAAAGCTGCTTTGGACAAGCATACATGCCTCAGTATAAAACGGGAAAAAAAAACCTATAATTTTTAATTTTTGTTTATGTAACAATTCAATAAAAATTTTTTGGCATTCTTTAAATATCAAAACTCGACCAAAACGTGGAAGGACCTCCCTATACCTAAAATTCATATATTCTACATATTTTAGAAGCGAAGAACGAGGCCAATTCATCAATCAAAGACAGATTTTCACAAGATTATTAAAAATTTCTCATTCCTTTTCAAGATTTCATTCAATAAAGTGGATTTCTCCACTTTCGTCCATCCATCTTGATTCGGGTGATACTATTCCATATTTTTGTGTGTAATTTAATATTTATGATGATTAGCTAAGTTTTTCTATTGTATTGGATGATTGAGGAGCCTTATATTTGTTCACTTCAATTTAAGACTTTAATATAGGTATTTCTTCTTATTTCTTGATTGATTTTGCATTCTCNAAAACAAGTGGAGCTATATTGAATCCTAGGTCAACAAGGAATACTCACAACAAGTTTAAAACGCGGTAAAATCAACACATCGGCAATAGGCAGTAGGAATAATATCTATGACATATGCAATCATGTAGATCACTTAAACTAAATGAATGATTTTCATATGAATTCGAACTAGGAATATGATCGGGTCGCGTTAATCATATGTTGGTGTATATCGGGCAAGAGTATTTAACATATTAGCGTTATCGGTTGTAAAAAATGCATGAAGTTAGTATTAATGATTCCCCATATTTAATAGGTGGAAATTTGCCAGTGTTATCATGTTTGTTGAATTCATCAATTACAGAGGAGAATGCTATTTCTTTAATAGAAAACTAATGTTTATAATACGTTATTCTGGTTGAAGAAGAATGATAAAAGCAACATAGGGGTAACTAATGTATCTTATTTTACTTATCGTGCTTCCACCAGTGAAGTGGTCATTTGGTTTTTTGAATTTGCAGTGTTTGTGCTACTTGAACTTTCAGCATCTCTTTCTGTGAAAAAACCAGGTTGTCTAGCTTGAGGTAACAAACCTTCATTCCCCAACATTAACACGGCTCCAGACATGTTTGGCCTATCTTGTGGACATTGTTGAACGCATAACAGTCCCACATGGATTGATCGTAGCACTTCTGATAAATAGCCCGAGATGCCAAGGTAAGCATCGACTAATTCCAAAGACCTTCTGTAACGACCCGACCTCGCGCCGGAGCCGTTATCATATCATGCACTTCTGATAAATAGCTTTCAGTAGATTTTGATCAATGTGTGGTTGAAAAGTTGATAAAAACTGTGGATCCCATAAAACGTGTCGTTGAAAATAAGTCAGGGGCTTAGTAGTGTCACGTGGATGGCCATGCAAATTTTATATATATGTAATGTGTGTGTGTATTTGGCAAAGTTATTGAAATATAGAGTCAATGAGGAACGATGTCATACCCATTGGAATTGCTAAAATAAAAGTTTAATTTAATCAATATTAATTATAATTTTGGTCTAGTTTACAAAATTTTTGTCAAGAAATAAAAATTACCTAGATTCTGAAATCCACCTTGGTTTATCTCCACAATCTCTAATTATCAATTATCCTCAAAATTTAGCAAAAAGTGGAAATCAAGAATCACCCCAGAAGCCGGGTGGAATTGGACACAGCCACCACTAGGTTCATTCAATTAAATGTGGACGCAGCTGTGTATTTAGAATATTCTGGAAATTTCTCCATTTCTGGTCCGCCATTTAGATTTCTACTGTTGGGCACTTAAGCTCATATGGAGAGTCTTCAAATATTACACAGCTTGTTTATTTGACTTGCCTGAGCTTCGTGATGATTGAAATATCGACATTGGCATTACTATGAATCTAGTTGGACGCTGCTATATGAATATTTTTAATTGACACCAAAGTTAGACAATAAGTTTAATCACAGATATATTTTTTGGTTTACTTATACCATTTACCTCTTTGAGAAAATATTTTGTTTCTTTTGCCGTTCACGATCTGAAGCACCAAACCTCAAAGCTAAATACATTTGATTTCACCCAAAACAAGCCATCTATAGCGTATTTTGAGAAGGGAACTAGATGTAGATGTTAAATTGTGGAATTTAATTATTGTCGCCATACAGAGTCAGTACGTGGATCGAAAAATTATTGCAATTTTTTCTTGTAAACTTCTTTTCATTACAGTAAATAAACTAGAGTACATAGTCTCACATTGTGGTCAATCTTTAGAAATGTTGCTTGTTCTTTTGTATTTTTTTCCTTATTGTGATTTTATTGCTCTTGGTGTTATAGAATTAGAGTTTATAATTCTCAACAAGAGATACATAATACCTGGAGCATAGCATTACCATTGATAATGTGCAAGTGCTTAGGCCAATCAGTGCTGCACTTTGCATTGGATCTGCGAAATTTTTTTATCTGCTCATGAGGATAATTTGTTTGACGAATAATCGGAAAAGAGAAATCAAACCCAATATCTATAACTAAATATCCTCAAGCATACAGTAGCATGAATCTGCATGTGTAAAAGAATAAATATGCTCTGTACTCTATAATACAGCAGATCAGTAAATTTTTTGTCCGGGATTTGAAGAATGAGTGCGAGACCTCTTTATGCTATTAATTTAATTGGTACTCCTGATACAATGTCTGAGTTGATTGTGCAAGTAGCATCAAGTCCAGATTTCTATTAGGCAGGTATTCATAAATCAACATCTTTTCTTCTATTTGAATGCAGCATCCTAGAAGCTTCATGAGATTTCGATGCTGAAGTTTAGCTATATAGATAACTTCATTCTTGAACTCATGTAGTCCTTGTAGAGAATTTCTTGACAGCCATTTGATAGCAATTACCTGACCCCTCCTATAGCAGTCTAAAATGGTATTTGTTTTGCACAATGCCAGTTTGTGAATTTCATCTTCCACTCACATTTAACATTTGACTTAGCATGACATTGATTTCCTTGGAATTTTCAGGGCTAAAGAATCCTAATCCAAAGCTTTCTCCTGATGAAACCATGGTTTCAACATCTGTTAAAATCCGAAAAAGATTGTGTAAGTTTATACCTCTTGTTAGGAATTGAAGAAACGAGATTATATGACACAATTGAAGTAGCAATCACAGCACAAGAACAATTGGGAGGAATGAAGAATTTTATTAGTATGGAGAAAAAGTACAAAATTTTGTGTATCTAACTTGATTCTAACTCATACAAAGTCATATGAAAGCCACGAATCTCGTGGACTGTATATAAGACCCAAAAGAATACGTTGAGGTTGGAAAGAGGATAAAAAATCGCGTCAAAATAAAGAAACAAAATTTTCCCGAATATACATGCCGCTCGAGCACCATGTGTCGAGCGAAATGCTGGGCCAGGCGGGCACTAGCTATTTGCTCCATTTTTCATCCCCGATGCTTGAGCGCCATAGCTAGCAGCCAGTTACCGAAATTGTAGTGACTTTTTCTCCCCGATCCATAATATGATCTCTCAAGACCATTTCAACCAAAACTCCAATACCCACTAGAATTCGAGTTAAATTATAACAAATTTCCACCTTGAACTAAATTCCACTGCAACAAAGCTTCAAAATTTCTTCACATGTGGATAAATTCAACTGCAAGGAATAAACCAATGGCTTTCCAACCAAAAAAAATTCTCATCCTCTTCCATAAAGTCCAACTAGGACAAATCCAATCAATTGAATCCAAGCACTGCTCAGTTGAATTACTTCGAGAACCAAAAATTGCTTAAATTATCAACATGTGCAACAAAATCAGAGAATAAATCAAAAGTTACCAAACAAGGCCAAATTACACCCTAAAACAAAATCAATACCACAAAATGCTTTTGTAGAAAGTTCTTTGTTAGACTTAACACCTTCAACCTCACTTAAAGCATACACAACTAAATCAGCTTCGTCATACCTATGTGGAGGCATAATATTTCTTTTGGTTATGTCCCTAACAATTGAATACGACGGCACCGCTGGTGGTGGTGGAAAAACGACATTATCGATAACCTCTAAACTCGACTCAGATGTATTCTTTTTCATGGACTCCAAATCAAACTCATGTATATCTACCAAAGTACTAAACCACTTTTGATTTATCTTCAAGGATTCTACACAACCTTACAAGACATACAATTGGGGCCTTTGTTGCCCTTCCAACACAACACGGGCACCTTCACAAACCTTTAGAGCTCCACTTTCACCAGTGAACTTGTATCCTTTTGAATCAAGAGTATTCAAAGAGATAAGATTTCTCTTCAAATCTAAAACGTGTCTCACCTCATCAAGTATTCTAGCCGTCCCATTCAACATCTTAAATTTGACCTTTCAATACTAACTACCTTACAAGGTGTGTTGTTTCCCATAACCACGATACCTTTCGAAACTTCCTCTTATTTTGAAAATAAATCCCGATCAGGACACATGTGAAAAGCACAACTTGTATCAAGAATCCAATCCTCGCCAAATTTGGAATCACCATTAGAAATAACCAAAAGTTCTCCATCATTCAAAAAGTTTCATGTGTCCTTTTTTCTTGTAATAGTTAAAAACTTTATTACTAGAGCTAGATTTCGAACTGTTCCTCTCATAACCACTGTGAACAATAAGAACTTCTCCTTAAGCCTCAGATCTAACAAGTTGCTTCATCTTCTTCTTTGAAATTAAACCGTCATAAATTTCTTCAATGGTGAAAGTATCACGACTATATAATATCATGTCTCTAAATGACATATATGAAGCGAGCAATGAATACAACAAAATTAACGCATCATACTTAACCTCCAAGATTTTCAAATCAACAACAATTCTTTAAAGGCAGCAAAGGGATTTTCTAAGGATGTACTTTCTCTCATACGATGAGAATACAAACACCGCTTCAAGTGCAATTTGCTAGTTAAACTCTTAGTCATCCACAATTGCTCCAACTTCAACCATAACGCAACTGTAGTTTCTCCTTCAAAACATTCTCAAGAATATGTCGAAAGATTAAGATAAATTTGAGAAAGGGATTTTCAATCCTTACGTTGTTTTTCCTCCATTGACCAATTTGATGACATCTTGTCAAATCCTAACAAGGCGTTGTCCAAATCCATATGAGCGAGCACTTGGTACAATGATTTTCTAGTGCTGCAATTCAAAAGCGGAATATCATACTTCAGGTTGTCATCAAGAACAAAATCTCGGACAAATCAAACATTAAGCTCTGATACTACTTGTTAGAAATCTGAACAAGAATCACAACACAAGAACAATTGGCAGATAACTGAAGAATTTTATTAGTATCGATATCACGAAATATAAAATATTGTGTATTTAACTTGATTCTAACTCAGACAAGTCATATGAAAGCCAAAATCGTGTTTACTATATATAGGACCCAAAAGAATATGTTATGGTTGATATCAAAAATCGCGTCAAAAGAAGAAAACAAATTTTCTCGAATATACACGCCAGACAAGCACCAGTCGAGGGGCAGCTCCACCACTCAACCGAAATGCTGGAGCCAGTTGGGCACTGGTTATCTACTCCATTTTCACCCTTCGTGCTCAAGCTCCAAAGCTAGCGGGCAGCTAGCGAAATTACGGTGACTTTCTCCTCGATTCCTAATTTGATCTCTTCAAGATCACTTCAACCAAAACTCCAATACACACTAAAATTTGGGTCAAACTACAACACCATCTTTAACGATCTGTGAGGTAGTTATAATTATCTGTTGCTTTAGAGATTTTCTGAATGGACATAAAAAAGGTTATGACAAAAAGTTATGGGGAAATATTTATCTAATATCTTCATTGTTCTAGCTCTCTGTGTGTTTCACTTTTTCTTATTTAATAGAACTGATAGGCAAGCAATAAACATTATTTAAATGCATACTTACTGATCATGGGCTCCAGTATGCATACACAACTAAGTTTCTTGACTCTAGAATCTGAAGTAGTATTTGTTAGGTTTTTAGTGTTGGCGATTTTGTGGACAAAATGACTATTTTGTAACGTGTTGTAAAAGTCAATGACCTAGGGTACAATTTGTACAAATTGGGTTATGAGGTTTAGGGTTTGAGCATGAAAACAGGAGAAATATGGCGCCGCATTTCTGCTAGCTTCTCGCCCAGTTGGCGCTCGAACGGCAAAAGCAGATTGGCTATCACCCGCCTGTCGTCAGCTTTCGATCAAGCAATAGTGCGTCGCTCGACTGTCGCTGAGCCCTCGTTCAAGCGACATGTAGATCCAAAAAACCCTAATTTGCTATTTTGAAATATTTTTCGGCCCATTCAACTTAATTAATCTCTCCTATAAATACCCAAGCCTGTGCACGAATTGTGGTGTGGTTGTTCATTGTGCTTATTCTCTAAACACATTCATATTATTCTTTGAAAATCCAAGAGCATATTCATACATTGATTCCATCTTTTCTTCTTGAGATCATACAACCACATATTTGGGAAAAACATCAAACCCATTGAATCTGAAGCACCACCTACTTCCTATTGGTCATAGGTAGGTACTTTCTCAGTTGAACTTCAGAGGCTACTGGAGGTTGAGAGAGGTTGGACTACAAGCATAGGAAAAGCAAAAGAACTGGGCATTCTTGGAATTCCACTTGGAAGAGACAATTTTAGAAGATCGGGAGTTGGTGGGTTCAACTGGTCTTGGAGGTTACAAGAATTAGATTGGGAAGTCTAGTGGAGTTGGTTAGGCAGCATCTTACTGTAAATTCGTATTGTCTATAGTGGATGTAACTTGCTTGGTTTCGGTGTTTTTGCCTAGTTGGGGTTTTTCCGTCCTTATATCGGTGTTTATTATTGTTTTCCTTGCTACTGTGGTATTCGAGCATATGATAATTGGAATTGTATGCTTAATCATCTAGAAACAATTAAAAGTGACTTGTTGCTTTTGATTGATTAATTCCGCACATAGGGTTAAAACTTAAATTGGATAAGTAACAACCATTCGGTAACTTAAAAACCCATTAAATTAATAATCAGTAAACTGTTAAGTGGTATCCAGTGTAACATTCAAATTTTTTAGTATTTAAGGTCAAGACTACGTTTATAATTGAAAGGATTGAAGATTTTCTCTAAAATTCTAACTCTAGACTGTCAAGTCAATGTACAGTACAGTATAAGGAAATGTGACCTATAGATGTCATGCTCATTAAATTGTTGAAGTTCAATTTTTTTTAAAACTTTGCTTCAGATTTTGCGTAAAAGTAAATGATTAAGCTTTTTGACTAAGTGAAAATGAACGGTTCTTTCGTAGCCAATTCTTATAGCTTTTCATTTATATATATTACTTGTAAGTCACCACTTTTGATTCAAGGAAAATGCCGAACTTCTCTCCCTTTCCAAAAAAGGACTTTTTTCTCCCTGTTCTTCATTTTTGCTGTTGTTCTTGCTCTTGTTTGTTACAGTGCATGTTAAAATTTGAGTGTGATCCAAATTCTTTGTTAAATATAATTGAAAGTTCTAATTAAAGTGCACATTAATTAAAATCCTATTTGGAATGTAATTATGAAATTCTATTCAAGTTTATTTGACAAATTCTAATTGAAGTTCTATTTGAAAGACCATTGGAGTAAGAATTTATGTTGGACTTAAAGAAGACAATGGAATGAAGAAAAACATTATTGGAAAGAGTTTGAGTCAGAGACAAGGCACCTACGTGCCAGCAGCTATTCATTGAACAGCGAAACCGGCACTGCGGTGCCCGGTGAGTGGTGTCGCAGTGCCAATTGTACTATTTTTCCATTTTTGGTTTCTTTTTTCATTTTGGATTCATTTTTTTGGCATTCTACTTCATTTACAACTCTACTATGACAGTTTGTGCATCTCTTATTTGTTCCCTATATATATTTAGCTCTTCATTGTATTTTAAAATAAGTTAGAAAAAGTTAGACAAATCATAAACACATAATCTTTGTATTTCTTCTCCATATCATAATAAAATCTCCATTCTCTACAAAATTATATTGTTCTTGTATTCTTGTGATCAATTACTTCATATTTCATTTAATCTCTTATTTTTTCACAACTAACTAATATTAGGGTCCGTTTGATAGGCAAATGTGGAAATGAATTTCAATTCCATGTTAGTTAGAAAATAAAAACCCACCAAACCTATAGGAATTCGTTTTCCGTGAAAACAAAGAAAATGCAGCTTAAAGTGGTCGTACCTTGGAATTCGATTTCCATTTCCACGTTGTAATCAAACAGCCAAAGTGAAATTCATTTTCTTCGGATGTGACATTTCCTATGGAAAATGTGGCAATCAAAGCTTGATAAGTGTATTTCACTCATACTTTAGATATCATCTAAACTTGATATTTAACTTATTTCTATGAGTTTTAGGGCGTTTTAATGTGTGTTTTGATATTGTGATATAAGTTGATGAAATTCAAGGAAATAAGCAAAAGTTAATTAATCTCATATTTTGTTTTAGGTGGAAATTTGATGGATATAGCTTAATTTGGAAGAAATAAGTGGAAAAAGACCAAAATGAAAGAGCGCGAAAGTTCGGGGACTAAAGTGTAAATACTCAAAAGTTGTTACGGACATCAAAATGAAGATTCGAGAGTTCTTGGAGTCAATTGGATGAAGAAAGAAGTTAAAGGGATAAAATATAGTCAAAGTATGATCACACATTATTTTCCAACCAAAATAGTTATGTTCCAGATTTGTAGTCTGATATTGAGACTCATTGTTGACATAGAAAACCTTTGAATTGGATAATGATATCTGAAGCAAAGTTGTAGCCCTTTGAGTCAGCTTTTCAAATCATCTTGAATCACATCAATCCGACATCGGGAGAAAACATTATGATAAACATACTGAAGGACGCGCATGGCAGTTTTTCCACCGAAGTGGATGCCGCTGCGTCGAGTTTGCTGAAATTCAATAGAATTATGAGCGCTGAGGTGCCACTGGGCGAGAAAATGAATTTTGAATATTTTTTAGATTCTTTTCTTGGGCCAACACGACTCCAACCCTTCCAAGACTTCAAAATACTATAAATACAACTTTTAAGACCTAATTCTAGGAGGAAAAAAAAGAGGCAAAAGGGAGATTCAACACACAATTCTTCCAGAAGCAAGGAGGAAAAACATCAAGAGATTCAAGAACAAGACAAAGAAGAAAAAGAGAGAAATTGAAGATCTACATCCTAGTTTTTCTATTCTCTTCCCTATGTCATTTTATATGAATTT
>CAIGRT010137004.1:0-23361 GCA_903798405.1 Fraxinus platypoda
TGTAATTCTTATATATAGGATTTATATATTGTTCCCTTAAGTTAATGTGGCTCACAACCCATTTACTTCTTGGATGGCTCTCTTTTATGTTCCGACCCCTTTACCATCTGTTGGTCCATGGGCCCACTATTACAGCTCACTTAAATTACACCCTAAATCTATACATGGCCTCATTGTTGGAAGAAGCTGTGTGTGCAACTCTTCGTGTTAGGAAAACGATACCTATCTTCCTCTCTTCTTGGTTACATATTGCAGCCAGCCACCCTATTGTGTTCTTTGTGGATACATTGAGTTGAGCAACTGAAGTAAAACATAGTTGTTGGTTGGAGTAGGTTGATTGAGCGTGTTTGATGTTGGTGAGTTGAAACTGAGCCCGGATTTCACAAATTGAAGATCAGTTCCACTACACAAGTCTCAGCAACTGAACCAATGAGAGTCCTAGTATGGCTTCTAGAAAAATGCTTATGTGATTGGATGACAGTAGAGCAGTTAATTTATTATTATCATTGGCCAGAAGATAGGTTATGTATCTCGATATAAAGACAGGATTTATTCAAATTTGAGATTTATATCTATATTAAACTCCTCAAATTGGAGTCATCTTGCCAACGATTACTTATTTTGGCCTCTGGTTTTCCACTTGAAGCATATTCCCGATCATACTTGCTGAAGTTTTCTACTATATGTATATGTTAGCCAAAGTTTGAAATATTTTAGATTCCAAACAGTGGAGATTTCAGATCTCAGTAAGCTTTGCAAACAATGGAGATTTCAGATTTCGGTAAGCTTCAAATCTGGGATTGCATTTACTGGGCTCCTTAAACACCTGCATCTCATTGCGAAATTAAAAATGAATTCTGTAGATACATTTGTACCTTCATATACATATAATCAGGCTTCAATTTTCATTTCTAAAATCTGTTTCTCACACTTTTGATCCACATCACTTGGGGTCTACCCACATGCTCGTCATTCTAAACAATATTATTCTTGCCTCCTCAAAGAACCAAAATCTCTTGGTATGATCTTCTTGATTTGTTATATATATAGTGTCATAATAAATGTGAGTAAAATGATTTTGTTTCATGCAAGTTTATATAAGTGCACCGAATAGGCAAGTGACTATATTATTATTTCATGTGATGTTGAAATCTTCGAGTGTTAAAATAAAACTAGTATTTTGTCATGCACATGAATTCACGGATTATATTGATTTTATGGAAATTCTATGATTTTATTTTTAAAAAATAGTTAAAAGATATAACTCTCAATTATGTGCTTAATTAATATTTTAAAAGAGGTTTAATTTCATGACTAATCTGCATAATTTTATTTACATCTCAAGTGTAACATAAAAAAAGTTTTAATCTTTCAAAATTAAAACCTTCTTAAATTTTCAGTTTTGATTTTTAATTTTCAGACTTAAATATAAAGTTGAAAATCTTAATTATTGAGTGTAACTTATCTTTTAAATGGAATAATTATGGGTGGTATGACACCAGTCATCATGTTTAGAGGTTAGGTATGAAAATTGAACGCAGGAAAATATAAGATATTATTGCAAGTTACATTTGAAATATAAATACCTGAGATAGTTGGAAATATACCAAGTTCTATGTCTAAATTTTGGAATTTGACACTTTTCAAGGTGCTTTTAGATTTTGTAATTTCTAAAATGGTTGAGCTTATGTGGCAACAGAGGATCATATGAAATAGACCAATGAACATGGATCTGTACTAGATAAGAATGCATCCTAGAACTGCTTATATTTTCCATGCTACAAATTAATAAAGAATAATGAAAGTCAAAAAGAGACTTAGTAGCAGGGAGCAAAGAAATCCAAGAGAGAGAAGCAGCCTCTTCTCCTAATGTCATATATTAAGGCATATCGTTATGAAGTTAGTGAGTAACCACGAAAGATGGAAAGGAAACCGGATAGCCAAGAAGCACTACAGGGCAAGACTGATACAACACTCTAGGGCACACTGGATTTGAAAATTATATCTTATAATTTATTGCTAATTAACTTAAGTCCAGTGCATTGATGATTAATGTTTGAATAGTCTCGGTCAGTCTAAGTCCACTACAAAGATCAATATTATATTGTGATACAGGGAGATTGAGATATTATTTGGTAATGAATTATTATATCCTTGGAATGTGATGGAGTTTTAAATTTCAAATAGAAACATCTTATATTTTATTATTCTTAGATGTAAACTGACACTTGAAAAGTGTAAATAATTAAATTGTAGATCCGCATGTGAAATACAAGAGCTCAATGGATGCATATGTCCAAACGTGTTACTAAGGTCAATATTAAAATTTCAAGTATTTATCTCGTTATATTTTGAAAATTTCTTAGAAGATTTTGTAAATGTGTAGAAATGCGGGTGAAGAATAAGAGCGTGCAAATATTAATGGTACCAAATTATTATTCTAGAGGGACATAAATAAATTGTAGTCCGAAATAATGGACATACATAAATCATCGAGGGGGATGGTTTAAGCCATAAGGGAGTCCACCTCCGGAAATAACCCAAAATTTATGATTGGAGATCTCATGAAGAAGGTTTAATGGGGTAGAAACAACTCGTACTGTATGACTTGGAATAATACTATTTTATTTGTGTTCATCCCTATGGTAATAGTGCTAATAATAATAATGTGTTATTAGGAAGGATTTAACCTTGAATCAGTACAGAGGCGACAATTCTTGCAAGGTGTGGATCATACATACACTTAGAGGACTCAACTATATAAAAGTTGACATGAGGCCGTGACTATGAGATTGGGTTATTCTCTATAGACTCTTACTAGAATCAAGATTAAAGCGTGTGGTCATCGACAGTGCTACTCGCTATGAACTAGAGTCTAAATCGATACTATGTGTGGGATAATTGAAGTTTGGTTAAAGAGATCTAATTCAAGGTATAGTCCATCATGGGTCCCTCAAATGGAAATTATTATCATTAAGTGAGATTTAAGTCCAAAAGACACCTACACCTATTCAAAAGTAGGGTATTTCTAGGTGTACATAATTTAGGAAATAAAAAATATTTTCTTTAAGTGAGTCCCACCCTTATGTGAGGGGTTGGATACCCTTATGTAACCCAAATTATGTACCACTAGCAATTCAAAAGTATTACGTTACCACTATATATTATATATATTTATTTATTTTGAAAGTTTAAAACTTTTGAGGGATTGTTGTAACTTAAAAATAAGTTTTAATCTTTCAAGAATTAAAACCATTTAATTTTTAGGTTTTGATTTAATTTTCAGTTTTCACTTAAAATTAGAAGCATCATAATTCTATATTGTAACTCATAATTTTGGATTAATTGTGATGGTTGAATTTCCCCCTTTAAAAGGGAGTGATTTTCATGGGGTTAAATATAATATGAAAAATATAACTAGATAGAATACTCTCTACGCTTACATAGTGCTTGTTTGAGATAAATTAAAATCCAATTAAAATTGAAAATATAGTCGTTATTGGGTCTCACTCGTTTAATAAAAGTCAACAATAACGACTAATTTTTCTATTTTAATCCGATTTAATTATCTACCAAACACACTCATAATAAATTTCTATAATTTTGGCAACTCAATAAAGGTTTGTTCTTTATTTCCATGTGGTGGTGCTCATAGAAGGAGAACCAGTTGTGAGATATATGTGTTTTATCTTGAAGTCATATAGTGTCGAAAGTATCCACACGAAAAGGAGACAATACGACTTTAGGACAACGTCCTTGATATGACTCCCTGAGGCTTATTTTTTAATTCTCTACTTATATTTTATGTTTATGTTATTATTGAATTCTTATGTTTATGTTATTTAATTGATTATGTTGATTGGTAATTAATTTACACACAAATCACCCATTTTTCCCAACATAATCAGATTAAATATTTTCAAAATTCTACTCAAAGATTTCTTTAGTAAAGTGTAAAAAATAATCAACATCCTAAAAATATAAGAAAGCTTGCATATCACCAAAGCACTCAAAAACAAATAAAAATCCATGCAAAATGCAAATTCAGAAAAAAATAAAATCAAAACAATGCACAATCCAAAAGTCATGCAAAAAACACACTACAAGTACATATTTATTTGCGTGCCTCGCTTGCACATCTTCATCCATCTCAATGTCCAAAATAGACGAGTCGGCGTAGTCTTTAAAACCAATATACCCATTTTCTTCTCAAGATTGAAAGGGGCAAAGACGTTATCATCTTGTAGGAACCCCCATTCCCTACCAACTCGTTGGCCACCAAATCATAGTGATTTTGCAGCAATATTGTATCCATTTGTTGGGTCAAAAATACTTGTTGTCCCTCCAATAAGTCAACAAATATATTTGTTGTTGCAGTTGCATTATCTCTTCCCGACGCAGAACATCCTCAACAGAGGTGTGAACTAAAGGTCATGCTCTTTGTGCCATCTCTAGAAGCGAGTCTCGACACTGATACGAGACTTGTGCAATGGAAATAGAGATAAACACACTTAGCCCCTATTTGGGCTCCATTAAAAACAAACATTGGGAAAAATATATTTGTGAATAGTGATTTTTTTAAAAATGTCGTTAAAAAATAAGAAAAAAAAGTTTTTAATTTACTTGTAATATTATTTTATTGAAGAATATGCGGTTAAAAAATAGAAGAGAGAAAAATGTATTTTTCAAATAATGAAAAAAAGTTTTTAATTTACTTGTAATATTATTTTATTGAAGAATATGCGGTTAAAAAATAGAAGAGAGAAAAATGTATTTTTCAAATAATGGAGCCCAAACAAGGGTTTAATCAACTTCATCGTTGATTCCTCTAAATTTCAAGAAAGGATCAAATAAAATTTGGAATTTTCCAGACTTCATAAGATATTTTATTAAATGAATGACAAAATCCAAGTCTTCCAACCATCTACAAAGGCTTTAAATATGAATGATAACCATTATCGAATCTAAAAGTAATAAAAGAACAAAATATCCTCTGCAAAATAAACAAGTCATTAAGTAGGTAAATAAAGCAACAAATAGGAAATAATCAATTCCAGTTGTGCCATCTTCATCACATGCTCAATCATAAATACGTCACGTAGATCGAACTTGCATTGCACGTGCACCGCACTAATTTACACAAAAGAATACAAAATGAGATTTGCGATTTTAATAAGATATCAATAAATAGTTGTTTTGAGATTATAAATATCAATGAAATGTTTATAAGCAGAATACAATTAGTAGTTTTAAGTTAAACACAGCTGCCAAGAAATAAAACATCGAAGATATTGAAAAAATGTTGCTTACTAATTTCTGCTACAGGATTATGTCCTGGGCACCACTGAGAGCATTGCCAGTTTCGAACAGCCTCAATCCCCTGATTCCAGCTACAACAATTGGTACCATGGCAGGAGGACTACAAGAATGAACCGCCGATATTGGTGGTTCCTCCACATCTAGTGTGCTAAACGCCGATATTAGAGATTCCACCTCCTCATTCAAGATCTCAATATGTGGTGCTAGGCCATCTATACATGCAGAAGAATATGAGAAGCCCGACCGTGGCTTCACTTTGTTCAACTAATTGGTTCCATTCCAAACATGTGACAATGGTGCTTTACAAATCCATACGGGTGAAAACTGAAAGTGGACACATGACTATCATCTTTAAATCTAATTGGTTTCATTACCAAGGAAATTTATCAGTCTATTTCCTTGTTTGAACATTGGAAAAGGCCATATGTAAAATCCTAGTCTATTTGATAATGCTGGGGCACCTTGCCTCTTAGCCCTTTGTTTTTATCTTCTATTTTTTCTTTTTCTCCTCCGTATTTTGTCCCTTCGATTTTAGGACCTCGGAGCACACGAAGCCTTCCTTCTTTCTTCTCAATCTTTTTTTTTTTTTCTAAAAGATGGCATCCACCAATAAACGATAACTTAGAGAAAGCATGTCATGAAGGGACAAATGTGCAAGATTATGCAAAATTAGTGGTGCCGTGAAATGTTTTCCATTATACACTTATAGTAAGAATTTTAAATGAAAAGAAAGTGAGTGATAAAAGAAGGAAAAACGGAAAATCCTTTTCGCTTCTCGAATGCCTTTTAAGAAATACTATAGTACAATAACCTAAATTGTCCCACATCCTCCCGACGCAAAATAGACAGTCCCGAGCCATCAGCCAAAAATTTCAAGCACAAAAACTGCACGTAGACCTTATTGTTTTCGCACTCTTTAAAACACTTAACCGTGTTCTTAATTTTGGATATTTTACCTGATAATACCACATTTAACTATATTTCCAACTCCTCTAAAATCTCCGAAGAAGGTAAAGAAATGATAATTAGAATGATTATAGGAATATTTAGTTACCTTATTTGTTGTAAATTCCTTAAATTCTGGAGATAGAAAGTTTTCCTAATTAGTTCACAGCTTTCCTGTATATATATGGTGGATTCTTAGTATAATGAAATATACAGAAAATATTCTAAAACTTTCTGTGTGTTTACATTGTATCAGAGCGGAGATCCCTGGAAGAAACCTAAAACAGACCAGAAACGATGGCAGAATCAAATGATGTTGCAGAGCTTGAGCAGCATGGTCAGAACTCTATGGCTGAGAACTCAACGGCTGCTATCCTCTAAAAATTAACGACTAGAATGATGCAAGTTTTGACTCAAAACTAGACCCAGACTCGAGCAACAACATATGATGCTGCTGCTGCACAAATCGGTATCAAACTTGATGATACCAATTTTGCTCTATGGTACCAAGTTGTTGAGATGTATGTATCAAGCAGGGACAAATTGGGTTACATAAATGGTGATCTCCCACACCCTGAACCAACAGATCCAACCTTTAGAAGATGGAGAACAGAAAATGACATTGTAAAAGGATGGCTCATGAATTCTATGGACCCATCCTTAATAAGAAATTTTATTCGTTTTCCAACTGCCAAACAGGTATGGGAGTCAATTGCTACAACTTATTTTGATGGAACTGACTCGTCTCAGGTATATGAGTTGAAGAGACGTGAGACTCGAATGAAACAAGCCGGGTCTTCAAGGTTTGTGGAGGGAGATTGATTTTCGCCGTCCAAATCCAATGGATTGTGCTGGTGATATAAAGAAATATAGCTTTCTCTTACTGGAAGATAGAGTTTATATATTTCTTGATGGATTTGATGACAAACTAGATAAGATTCAGAGTGGTGTACTTCAGCTACAAACATTTCCTACTGTTGAACAGGCTTATGCGCATGTTCGAAGGGAAGATAACAGACAAGCAGTAATGTTGACAGGTACAGAGATAACAACAGCCTCTGTTATGGCATATAAAGGAATAAAAATGGGATCTCAACAACCTACTACACTCCAGATGGCCAAATTTGGTCCGAGTGGTGAAAATAGAGTGCATTTACAAATACTAAGGGACAAACGGAAGGTGGAGAAGGTGGCTGCTCTTATTGCAGAAATATGAAACATGCTTCAAGTTAAGGGGTATCCAGAATGGTGGAAGGAACTTCACGCACGAAGACAAAGAGAAGTTGCTGTTAGATCAGGACGAGCAGCCTTGGCGAATGCAGAACCCCAATTATCTCTTGTTTCACAGGTTGAATCTCCAAATGAGTTAACAACTAATCTCAGTGACCGAGGTAACAGTAGCTCTGCCTTGCTTGTCTCTAACCAAGATGACTATAGTGATTAGATAGTGGATTCAGGGGCAACGGACCACATGACATTTTGTCCAAGTGACTTTATTAAGACTACAGAGCCAAGGCGAACTAGCATCGTCAATGCTAATGGGGTTACATATCCAGTTAGTGGGGCTGGAACAGTAGCCTTATCACAGTCACTTTCTTTGTCCAATACTTTATTAGTACCATCTCTTTCAAATAAATTAATGTCTGTAAGTCAAGCTACTCAATAGTTAAATTGTGTAGCTCTAATTTATCCTACTTTTTGCCTCTTTCAGGATATTCTGACCAAAGAGATCATTGGGCATGGTACTAGGTTATACTACTTGGATGACTTCAGTTCCTATAGAGTCAATAATGTACAACATTCGATCAGTACTAAGGAAAAACAGATTTGGCCGTGGCATCGCCATTTGGGACACCGATCTTTTAGTTACATGAAACACTTATTTCCTCAGTTATTTGCAGATTTAAATTATTTAGACTTTAAATGTGATGCTTGCATTTTAGCCAAAAGTCACGCACACCTTTTCCAATTAATTCAAGTAAATGTGATATTCCCTTTAATTTGATTCATTCTGATATTTGAGGACCCTCTCCTTTTACAACTGTTTCGGGTGTTCGTTGGTTTGTGACTTTTGTCGATGATTGTACTCGAATGACTTGGCTTTCGTGCATTTCATACTATGATTAAAAATAAATTCTCAGGAAAAGTTCGAATTCTTAGATCTGATAATGGAGGGGAGTATGTCGACCAAAACTGTCAGACCTATTTTCAACTAAATGATCTCATTTACGAAACTTCTTGTGATCAAACTCTACAGCAAAATGGCATGGCCGAACAAAAGAACAGACATTGGGATGATGCAGTTGTTATGGCCGTGCACCTACTAAATCGAATGCCCTCAAAGGTACTACAATTTAAGACTCCATTACAAGCCTTATCTAATCATGTTACTTTACCATCCATTTTGCTTATTCCACCACGCATATTTGGATGTGTTGTATTTGTTCATCTGCATAAAAATTAATGGGCAAAACTCGATCATTGTGCTGTTCATTGCATTTTTCTGGGGTATGCCACAAACAAAAAAGCTATCATTGCTACAATCCTACCACTAAACGCACCTATGTCACGATGGATATCACTTTCTAGGAATCTGAAAATTACTACTCTTCTCCGATATCCACTTCTCGTCTTCAAGGGGAGACATGGGATGAAGAACAAAAGGTATATGAAGAACGGAAGTGGTGGGATTGCCCAAGACTTGAGAAAGTTCACAAAATCGGTCAAGAACCCGAATCAAATGAGGAAATAAGGGGAGAAAATGATATAGCGGAAGTTGAGGAAAATAGGAAATATAGTGCAAAAAGTGGAGAAGGAAGCAAAGACAACAATACTGATATCGTTGAGGAAAATGATTCTATTGAAATAATCCCTCTTTATGTTGTACACGACAATGCTTCTCTTGAGAATATCCATGAGGTAAGTTCTCTTGCACCATCTTCCAGTCATGTTTTGGATCTCCTACTGGTTGTCACTTACCTTTCAAGCATAATAGGGATAAGCCCCTAGTTCGGTACTCACTAGATGCGGAAGGAAAAAGGTCAAAGTACCCAATTGCCAATCATGTAACCACTAAGGAACTATCTGATCCTCTTAAAACCTTTGTACACAAGATGTCCTCTTGCCATGTTCTTTGTGGAGTGCATGAAGCCCTAGCAAATCTGAAATGGTCTCAAGCAATTCAGAAAGAAATGGAAGCTCTACAAAAGAACAAAACGTGGGACCTAGTTCTGCTATCAAAAGGGAAGAAAGTAGTAGGGTGTAAATTGGTGTTTTCCATTAAGTTCAAGGCAGATGGGTCTATTGAAAGATATAAGGCGAGGCATGTAGCCAAGGGATATACACAAACCTATTGTATAGACTTTCATGAAACGTTCTCTCTAGTCGCAAAATTAAACACTATCATAGTTTTGTTATCTTAGGCTGCGAACTTAGATTGGCCGTTACACCAATTCAACATGAAGAATGATTTTCTTCATGGAGATCTCGAGGAGGAGGTATATATGGACATTCTACCAGGCTATACTACATCATCAAGCATTGGAGTTGTGTGTAAGTTACAACGGGCATTATATGGACTGAAATAGTCACATCGAGCATGATTTGGACGTTTTAGCCTAGCTATGAGAAAGTATGGTTTTCAACAAAGTAACTCAGATCGTACCTTTTTTTTGAAACATCAACAAGGAAAAGGCAATGCTTTAATAATCTACGTGGATGACATGATTATTACAGGAGATGACGAAGAAGAAATCTTCAAACTTCAGGAGCAGCTAGACACCGAATTCGAGATGAAGAGCTTAGGAGGACTAAATATTTTTTGGGAATAGAAGTTGTGAGATCACATCAAGGTATATTTCTTACCCAGAGAAAGTATGTGTTAGACTTACTATCTGAAATGGGAATTATTGATTGCAAGCCAGCTAATACACCAATTGTCCAGAATCACAAACTCAGAGAATTTCGAGATCAGGTGCCAACAAACAAATAGGGATATCAAAGATTAATGGGTAAACTAATCTATTTATCTCATATTCGTCCAAATATTGCTTACGTTGTTAGCTTAGTAAGTTAATTCATGCACAATCCTAGTGAAGAACATATGAGTGCAGTGATTCGAATACTTCGCTACTTAAAATCTTTCCCAGGTAGAAGACTCGTGTTCGTTATGAATAACCAACTTAGTATTGACGGTTATACCAACGCAGATTGGGCAGGGACTGTGTCTAATAAAAAGTCCACATCTGGATACCTCACTTTTGTTAGTGGAAATTTGGTTACATGGAGGAGTAAAAAACAAAAAGTGGTTGCATTGTCTACTTGAAGCAGAGTTAAGAGGAATGTCCAGGGGACTTTGTGAGCTTCTTTGGCTCAAGAGGCTATTAACCGAGATTGGTTTTGCGCCAAACACTATAATGAATTTGTTTTGTGATAATAAGGCAGCAATTCAAATTTCTCATAATCCAGTCCAACATGATCGTACCAAGCACATCAAGGTAGATAGACACTTTATTAAACAGAACCTTGAAGAAAAGATTATCAAATTTCCTTTTATCAGGCCAGAAGACTGATAGGCTCCCACCCACCTCATCCATTCTAGAAGAACCTAGAAGAATTGAGAAATAGTTAATATTAACAAATTCTGTTATGTTTGGTTACAAAATACTTATAAATAGAGAAGATGTAGGATGTATTGGGTATGCAAATATTGAGTAGTTGGCTGAGCCAAGTATGAGAGAATCCAGGCCTCTCAAATGCCTTGGAATTGTTCTTTCAATTTCCCGTTTTCCAGTTCATTTCAATTCAATACAATCTTCAACACAATTGTTCTTTGTTACAAACAATTGCATCAATCCATCAGTTCACCACAGCAGCACCAGCATCTTTTCTATTTAGTTGGTTTGTAGAATTCCAACAAGAATATCCTTCAGTGGGGCAGCAGAGACTGGGATCCTATCAAATTGGTATCAGAGCACTCGATTCTGGGATAGATGGAACCAATTTCAGCAAGGGATTCTGGACTGGATGCACAAGGCCGTTTGGTTATACCAATATTCTATGGGGAAGATACATATTGGTAGGTGTCGGAGGCAGAGAAGATTTTTTCCAGAAATCGGTTATCAGAGGTGGAGAAAATAGAGGCTGCCACAGCTTGTTTTGGCTGGCAAACATGGGATTGGTTTCAGAAGGTATATCAACAACAACCTGTGCAAACTTAGAGAGAATTGAAAGAGTTGATGCTTAACAGATTCCGACCTTCTCAGGATTCCATGAAGCAGAGGATAGAGGTAATGAAACCTGATATTCAGAGGGACATGTCAACAATAATGAAGGAGCTCGACTTGATGATCAAAAAATTGGGAGACAGAAAAATGTTAGGCAGTAATGAAGCTGGGCTATCCCAATTTACACCAAATGACTGCCAAAATAAAGGAGGCAAAATAGGTTTAATGATGAAGAAATTGGATATGGAAGAAGCCGCTGGGAAATCATTGGTGCAGGAGAAGAGCAACGAAGGGAAATTACGGGTCTCGGAAGAAATTGCAGCTCTATTGCAGGCAATCCCAGATACAGTGAAGGAAGGGGATGAGCAGGTGCGTGAAGGGAAGAAGAATTTACCAACAGCTACCCGGTTTAAAGCCACCTTCAATTCAGGAGCTCCAACCAATTATGAGGAAATTGGAGCCACTGCAGGTCGTCGAAATCGAAGGGATTACCGGAGGATGTTAGAAATTCTGGTCGGCCCCTTTTCGTCATCGTCGGAGGAGGAGACGACCATGAAGATTTTGGTGGCGCCATAATCGCTGATTCTCGAAGAGGCGAGGGGAAGGAATCATGTGAAACGGAAACCTCAGGAACTAGGCTATAGTCTATAGGGACTGGGCCTTTTTTGGAAGTTAGCCCAACATATGGTAAGGGCTAAAATCAAGTTGCCAAGCCTAAATACGAATAAAACTAATTCCAGCAGCCCAAACTCTTTAATAGTTTCTATATATGCGACGGGTTATGGAATTTGTCAGGAAATCATTCTAATTGTGCGTGATCGGTGCCGAAAATTTTCTACTGCTTTTGGATTGAAATATCCCATTTCGACATCGGCCGTAGTGGGGATTCTTGCCAAAGAAATTATTCAACTCATTCCAGATTTTGAAGTCGAGCCACACTTCCACCTTGAGGACAATGTGCATTTTTGGGCAGTGGGTATTGATAGGCTCCCACCCACCTCATCCATTCTAGAAGGATCTAGAAGAATTGAGAAATAGTTAATAGTAACAAATTATGTTATGTTTGGTTACAAAATACTTATAAATAGAGAAGAGGTAGGATCTATTGGGTATGCAAATATTGAGTAGTTGGCTGAGCCAAGTAGGAGAGAATCCAGGCCTCTCGAATGCCTTGGACTTGTTCTTTCAATTTCCTATTTTCCAGTTCATTTCAATTCAATACAATCTTCAATACAATTGTTCTTTGTTTACAAACAATTGCATCAATCCATCTATACTACATCTCACTCCAACAATTATTATACATCTTACAAATTCACTAACACATCAAATCCTAGTTCACAGCCACAGATTTACAGCAGAAGTTCACCACAGCAGCACCAGCATCTCTTCTATTCAGCTGGTTTGCAGAATTCTAGCAAGAATATCCTTCAGTGGGGCAGCAGAGACTGGGGATCCTATCAAAGACCAATTCGCAGATATTCTTACAAAGGCCATTTCAAGTAAAAGCTTCCACAACTCACTAGACAACTTGGGCATTAAAGATATATATGCACCAACTTGGGGGGAAGTGTTGGCATGAGCTGTATTTTATATGTAATTAGAATGATTATAGGAATATTTAGTTTCCTTATTTTTTGTAAATTCCTTAAATTCTGGAGATAGAAAGTTTTCCTAATTAGTTCACAGCTTTCTTGTATACGTGGTGGATTCCTAGTATAATGAAATATACAAAAAATATTCTAAAACTTTCTCTGTGTTTACAAATTCTTGAATTTTTCGACGAAGTTTCTTGTGGATTTATAGAACTTTGAGCATTGTTAATGTCATCTGTTATGTTCTTATATAAATAACTAAGATTGAGAAGGACATCAATGCAACATATAGTTGGTTAAAAAAAAGGCACCCAACTGAATGGAGTATGTCTTACTTTTTGACAAAGGTGAAGAGTCACATACTTTTAAACTATCTATGTGAAGTTTTCAATAATTTGGTGTTGGAAAAAAGGGAAAAGCTCATACTGACAATGTTGATTGACTTGCATATAAGCTTCATAAAGAGGATACAAACAACGAAAGGCAAGATGAGAAGAGTAACAAAACCTTTATGTTCTAAAGTGCAACAGAAACTCGTGAAAAAATGTTGAGATAGCAGAAGGATGTAAGGTGCACTAGTTTGGTGGAGCACAATCCCATGTGAAATGTCGTGGTGGAGAATATGTTGTTGATTTATAGAACAAAACGTGTATATAAGAGATGAGATTTATCAGGGATTCCATGTGCTCATGCAGTTACTGCAATTATGGATAAAAGAGACAAGTCTCGGAGGTACATGCATGAGTGCTATAGAGTACATATCTTAGTTGTTATGAGAACAAAAAAAGATCAAGACTCGTTGTGGGTAACAACTCCAGGGAAATCAAATTATTCCAAAAAATTGCTATGTTCAAATTATTCAAATATGTTATTTGGTTTATATGATGTCTAATCATTTTCAAAGGCCAAACTCGTGTCTAGGAGGTCACCGAATAACACTAGAAGTAAAGTGATTCCACTAGTACCAACATTTGATTTCAAGTTGATGCCAATGCTGGGAATTTTTAACAAGTGCTGCCTAATTTACAAAATATGGTCATTCACTTAATGAGCCGGTAGTTCAACAACAGGAAAAGCTCTTTTGTAGATGCAAACTACAATTATTTCACTTGAATCCTTGGTGGAAAATTTGCAAGATATAGAGAACCAAGAAAACAACAAGGGACTGGACAGCCATGACACAAAACAAAAGGATTATCCGAGGGTCAATTCCATTTGTACCGCCAAGAACAAAGAAAAAATCCGCAACACATTCCAAGGGTCAGTTCCATTTGTACGAGAATTAGGTTTCAATTGGGGATTCGAACATTGTCTTCTATAATTCAGTTGGAGGTAATTGTTTGTTTTAGAAGGAAGAAGCCAAAAAAATGTTTTGTTAAATAAACTAAAATTGCTAATCAATTTAATGTGTTATATCCTCCGTATCATCCATTAACGTTGTGTTGTCACATCATTTTGAATCTTTTGCTTAGTTGTACAGATAGAATTGGCTTTGATGATGTATAATGAAGAAGCCAAAAAATATTTTGTTAAATGAATTAAAATTGCTAATCAATTCAATACGTTTATATCATTTGTGTCATCCAATAACGTCTTGTATTGCCAAATTATTTTTTCATCTGGAATTTTTTGCTTAGTTGTAAATATGGAATTGGCTACACTTACAAACAAAAAGACATACAAAAAGCTTACAGACACGCACATGGGGTGGGCCCCATTATTTTTGGATAATATTTAAGAGTTTTGCTACACAAACATAATGCTTGATATAGAGGATGACACACACATGGGGAGGTCAGCATTTTTTAATTCAAGTCGAGACCCACATGCAATATGAGAGGTCGATCAACTCTTATGTCAAACTCTATGTTCATTCAACTTAATTCAATATTTAATTCACATGGGGCCTACCCCCATATTAGTGTCTGTAAACATTCTGTAAAAAAAAACTTTATGTACATATATCATTTTCCTAATAAAATCTAATAAAATTCAGAAAAATTCTGCTTGTACAGAATTTTCTTTCACAAAAGAAAACCAGAAAAGAGACATGGGGTGTGTTGTCGTAATGTTTCTGTACAAAAATTTCTGTACGTGTAGTGTTCTTCTAAAATTCAATAGGCACTCGTATATTTTACCTCGAATACAATGAACAGAAACTTTCGAAGTCCTCCCCTCCCAAAATGGACAGTAGGCCATCAGCCGAGCCATTCTCAGCCCACAACCGTCGCGAGTCCGCCGGGAGCTCCGGCAGCGGCAGCCATGACCAAAAGCACCAGCATGCAATGGAAAACTTTAAAGAACTTCTAATGAAATGTGTCATCAAGTCTACTCCAAATAAATCACTTACCCCTCCCCAGAAGTCCCTGGTCGAGCAGCGGCTCCAAGAATCTTTCCCTCATTTTACCACTCCTGATCATCCCCCTTACTCTTGGGTATTTACTCTATACTTTTCAGTTTTTCTTTTCATTCGGGGAAGATGTGAGTTCAATTGAATGCTGGAAGAGCTATAATGCTGATAGTTGAACCTGCACACACAACACTCACTTATATGTGAAATGGCTACTGATAATTGCGGTGTTACTGTTACATGCATGTGATGTTGGGTAGAAGTAGAATGTTTTTTTGATTATTTTTTTTGGAAGAGGGTTAATTTGATTTTAATTGATAATTCTCTTGGTGCCAGATTGATCTTTGGGTTATGTAAAAGATGGCTTCTATTGGCTGATTGCATGTCAATTTTTCTTTCTGATTTTTTCGGGTGACTTTCTTGGAAGATATTGGCCTTTTTCCTTTCGAACATTCCAGAATCTTCTTCTGCGATCAAGGATTTTTTTTTTTTTTTTTTTCATATTATGTTCGAGTGTCCATGCCCGGGTCGTTCAAGGTGCTGGATCGTGTTAAGCCTGCAAAAGTGCCTGGGCCAGATTTTTCTAGCCTCTTTTGTGACAGCCCTCTAAAATTTAGAGGGAAAAGGAAAGATATCCAGCAGAACACTGAAATTAATTTAGTGCTAAGCCTTCTTTTTTCCTTAGATCAATTAAATCATACCCCAATCCGAGAGCAAAAAGTAGCCCAGCCCAATCGAAATTGACCCCAGTTTTTCTCCCGCCAACCTCTTTCTTCTTCCTAATGTTTGCCAGACAGGCGGGACGGGGTAAGTCTTTTTCTTACAGTTTGTATTCGAGCAATGTATAGGCTGACACTGACTTAGGTGCACGTCCCTTTTGTCTGCTGAACTAGAAAATTTTAGTAACTTGAGTTGGTCGGAGTAAAATTATGAATCTTCTGGAAATTTTGAAAATTTAGATTTAGTGAGAAGCACATCTTGGTAAGAACAGAGCCATAATGTATCTGTGCAGTGTTAGGCTACGGATATGATCTTCCAAGAGCGTTATGTAGTTTCAGTTAAGAGGTGAGGGAGAATGAAGTAATTGTTTAAGGGCTGTTGAAATGAGAATCAGAAAGAAGTCCCTTTTTTTTTTTATCTTAACAGGGCTGCTTGACGATAATTTTTATATCCTTTAAGTGACTTCAGTATATATCTAGTTGTTTAGTTAGGTAAATTTGCTTATTTGAAACTTACACTAAAATATTTCCCCCAGTAGTTCCCCAGTAAAAGTAGTTTCTAGTGGGACAATGGCATCTCTATTCCCAGAAGAAAAGTATGTTGGAAAATAAAACAGACTGAAAATCCAAGCTAACTGCAAATGAAGTTTCTTTTATAGCTGTTGATCTGCAAAAACTTGACGCATTGCTGTATGCACGTTAAATAGCTTATTGGATTAGCATGGTTTTGATTTTCGTTTAGGAAGAGTTTTCCTTTGACTGTTACGGTTATGGACCCAGAAAAAGAAAGAAACAAGAAGTTTATGGATGGTAGGAAGTAGGAACCAACTGTCAGTTTTCATTTGGTAGTGAGAAGTTCCTATATCTTGCTTTAATAGAGTTGGTTTACGGTTTCTTGTTCTAAACTCTTACTTACAAAAGTGGATTGTGTTGGGGATCTAAAAGTTGGTAATCTTTCTTAAAATATCTTCTTTACTTCTTGTTTCATTTGCATGTTTTGTTTGTCTTTGTATGTTACTGAATCGTTTTGCCCTGTTCAGGTTAATAGCTTACAGTAATTTACTTTATATAAGGCCATGGAGAAATCCGGCGTGGGATTGTTAATTTATCTTGCTCTGATATTGGTGCAGATGATTCAGAACGCAATTGAGGAGTTGAATGAGGAAGGCGGCTCTAATGAGGAGGCAATATCCCAGTTCATCGTAAGAAAGTATAACGACTTGCCGTGGGCTCACAAAACATTACTTGAACACCATTTGAGGAAGCTTTGTCAGAGTGGTGAGCTTGTTGAGAATCTTGATAAATATTATTTGCTTGGAGGAGGAAAAGACAGTCTCAATCCCATTTCTAGTCCAAGCTCTAATCCTGGAGCTAGCCCTAGCCCAGCCCCCGACCCTATCAGTATCCCTAGCCCAAGGTCAAGCGATAGTCCTATTCCTATCCCTAGCCCCAGACCCAGTCCCAGTCCCAGCCCAAGCTATAGCCCCAGCCCAAGCACTAGCCCTACTCTTAGCTCTAGCCCTAGCTATAGCGACGTCCGTGGGTATATCTATAGTTCAACCTCGAGCTCGGACTCAAGTTTTAGTCTGAAGAGGAAACCGCAAAAGAAGAAAAGGTATAGACAATGGAACAGAGGTGCGAAGGGAATAAAAGTACGATCAAGGTGTACAAGGATCCAAGGCCAGGGTGGGGGTCGAGGTCGGGATCGGGACTGTGGTCAGCCGAGCATGAAAAACGTGATGGAAGAAGAAATTGAAGTGTGTGGTCAAGGACAGGTTCAAGCTAAAATTCGAGGTCGAAGTCGAGGTCAGCCAAGCATGGAAAACATAGTGGAAGAAGATATCAAAGAGTGTGGTCAAGGATGGGTTCAAGCTAAAAGTCGAGGTCGAGGTCAGGCTCGACACAAGGACAGGAGGATGGAGCTAGACATTGAAATGAATGTAGATCATATTGAAGCAACAGAAAAACAAGACCCAAGAATAGAAATTGCTGCGGCTGAGGAACATGTCCGACTGGAAGAACAAAATCAAGTGCAAGGAAATCCAAATGTAATTAATGTTCAGTGTCGAGCAGAACAAAACAATATGGTCAGTGAGATTGAGCCTCACGAACGAGAAAATAGAATTAATGGAAGAAAGAATTGAACCACAGTGGCAAGGAGAAGTACGTGGAACAAATGGAAGCAACTGAATTAGGAGAAATGTTGGGGGAAGAAAAACTAGCCACTGGTAAACATATTCATCTGAAAAAAGATCGAGTCCGGGGAACTGAAGAACAAGAACACTCCGAAATTTGTACGTATTCTCAAGAAATAGTTCTCTCTGATTATGCCATTGTAGAACTTTATCAATGAGTAACTTTGTTCATATTTGTGGTCACATCTTATCTCAACTCTGTTCAATTTGACATATATATACCTAACAATTTTTATGCAAAGAGTGACCATAAAAAAACTTATATACAAGTTTCGTCACTATATTAAAGTAACTTTGATGTATCTAATCAACATGTTTTAAAATTCCATTACCTGAATTACTTCTCCATTGAAGGAAAAATTGCATTTGAATATGTTAAAAATTGTGTCAAAATTAACTTAACAAAACCCAGCTCATTTTCATAACATTAAAATAATAATAACCCAAATCATCCAAACCCATGAATTATATACAACAATCTATAGGATTTTGACGTTTAAAAAATAAAAAATCATAACAAATTTTTCGTAGAGTTGTAAACTATCTACGTTGAATCTAAGCTTCCTTCTTCTTCGGTCTTTCTTTAGTTTTACTAGCAAATGATGATATTAATGAATAATCTTGGATTGTTGATGATTGTGATTATGAGGGGAGGTTAATAATGATATCCTACCATCTACAAAAATAATAGAATTTTTCGAGTTGAAATAAGGAAGCCCGATGAAGATAATCTCAAATCGAAGACACTGAAAATGACGTGGATGTGGAGAAGTTTGAATTGGAATCTATAAAGGGTTAGAAAATATTTAAATTTTTTTAGGTCGGTATCTGTGTTTAATCTAATTGTAGGAATTAAATACTAACTAATCGTAGTATTTATGATATTGAGCATTATGTTTTTCGTTAAAAAAAAATTGAGGAATATGTATAAAGTTCAAGTAATTGTAGTATTTACGACTTTGAGCAATAATTTTTTTAAAAAAAATTGAAGAAAATGTATAAAGTTTAAAAAATATACTATTTTATTTATTTATTAGTTTAGAATATTTAAATATTATTAAAAATTGGAAAACACGTAATTACGCATATACTTCGCATAGGCATGTATATTTTTGTAATGATTGATATTTGATCGAACGTATTGTCACGCATTATGTATTTTAGAACCTTGAGCACAACCACATAAAGATATGCTTAATTTCATTTCGGTTTTGCTACATGTACAACGCCACTCACAGATTGGTTGACATACATATGATGTGATAAGATATGATTGGGCCAAAATTTCTCCAACCAAATTAAAAAAAAAAACTTTTTCACTCTCTTTTTTGACACTTCATTTTTATGTAAACTATTATGTAATACTTTATGTACAAGTAGCATTATTCATTTCTTCAACCAAAAACAAAATTCCACTCTCTTCCGACACTTTATCGATCTATAAAATTTTCTATAACTTCTTATGTACAAGTAGCAGTATTCCACATTTTGATACAAAGTAAAAAAAAAAAAATTTAATTAATGTAAGGGTAATATTACCACTACAAAATTTATTTACTACACCGCATTATAATCACACTACAATAAAAATATATTTTCAATAAATACACTACGATAATTTTACAATTATATCCTAATTTAATAAAAATAAATAAAAATGAAAAAAAAAATACAATATTGTGGTGGTAATATTATCAAAAATAAATAAGCCCAAATCCAGAATCCCCAGTAGCATCAAATCCTGAAAATGAATACATCATCACAAATCAACCATGATCGCAAATGAAAAGTTTGGGATTACAATCCATACCTTCTTCCATGATGCTTCTATCTAATTTTTCCTAGATTTTTACTTATTTATTATTCCTTCAACGTTTTATTTCAACCTACAATTGGCGGAGAATTCAAGAAATCTTAGATCAAGAAAGAAAGAAAGAATCTTCGTGGTTTGCATCAAATCTTAACTTGATGAACCTCAAAATGGAAGACCCATAAAAGAGGCAAGGTCAAAGAGAGATTTACTGTTTCTTGGTCAATAGAGAATTGAATTATGTGCAGTGTATAATTATTCTTCATGTCGATTTGCAATTTTTTCTTGGAATTTCATTCTTTTCTATTTTGTTTTGATTTGATTTCTTATTCATCTATTTTGTTTTCTTGTTCACCTAAAATAAATATAATATATTTTTGTTGTGTATCAATAATAGTGATGGAATGAATAAATATATGAATGAATAATAGATAGAATATTTATGTCATTTTACTCGTAGTTATTTAAGTAAATGATAGGGTGGACAAAACTCGCGAATCAAACCGAATTGAGCGATTCTTCATACGTTAAATATCAGAACGGGTATTTGAATCAAGAACCAATGAGTTTGGTTCGATTCTCAGTTCTAGACCAAGAACCGAATTTAAATAAATTTTTATATTGAATTAATTAAATTTTTTATTTTTTTTCTAAACAAATTCACTAATTTAGTGAATAATGTTCCAATTCCCAAGCCAAGTCCATGCCTGCTAGCCCAGTCCAACCCAATTTCTAAATTCAATTTTTTGTTTTAATTTTTTGGCTCAATTATTAATTTCATTGTTAGCCCAAGATCTAGATCTTTTTAAATTTTTATCCTTCTATTTTCAAGTTCATATTTTCATTCGGTAAGCACATGTCCACTAACCCCAAATCATTTGATAAATTGAAACCCTACATCTACATGCCCAATTGAAGCTGCCGACTACTGAGTCCGACTTCCCCTCTTCAACTGCCTATCGAAGCTACGAATGAACATGTTATTAATTGTATTTATGTAGTGTTGTTGTAAACGTTAAAAAAATTAATTATGGTACAGAATCGAATCGAACCAAATTCAAACAGTTCCATAATTATATTTGGACCCGACGATTCCATTTATTAAATACCCGAAAATTTTGATTCAGTTCGATTCTGAAGAGAACCGAACCGGGCTATATACGTCCCTACATTAAACTACTCTATTAAAATTAGATGGCCATGGAGTATTAAATTATTATTGGAACTAATCATTCTTTAATGCAAGTCTCCATGCAATTAACGTTGTAAAGTTGGATAAAAATAATGAAATTGCCAAACCTGGCAACAATCAAAAAATAAAAAATTTTATAAAAAAATAAATAAATCAATCAATCAATTTTGTAGTGCCCTAAGATCTTCCAAATATTTTGCGTTTACCAGCCAAGTTTGTTTTCAACTTTTTAGATTGAACTTTATAAATAAAGACGCAGTTAGATTTAATTACAAGTAAAAAATAAATAGTTTATCACGAATTACTTCAATTGATTAATGTCCTCCAAACCATATTTGACGAATGACAACAAGAAAACACGGTTGGAGTTCTATTTGTCAATGATCGCAGAAGGTACACTTGCATCTAAACTTTTGTGGGTTAACATGAACAATCAAATTCATATTGTGAAAAGTGATTTTATATGTCTAAAACGTCACAAAATATTATCTCTATCAAGATGAAATAGAGCCCATTGGCACATGCAAAAGTAAAAGATTTATTGCAAAGCTTAAACTTTTTGTTGTTGTCGCTCGTCCACGATTTGATGTAACTTCCTAAGGGTTCGACAGAAAAACTGGAATATGGCCATTTGTGTTTTAAGGAAGCGGACAAGTGAAATAGTAAAAATCATGGAGCAGGAACTTTGGAGACAATCAATTTCGCCGGTTACTACTTAATTATGCTTATAGAAAAATTGTTGCCTTCACAATCAAAGAAAAATGGTCATGATCTAGTTTTAGGACCGTCTTCATTCAAAAAGATAATGCAAAGCCAGACAATAAGAAGAAGAAGAAGAAGAAGAAGAAGGATATATACCTGAGAATGATAGTTTAACGATTATAATCAAATTTGACAAAATACATCGATACATGAACATAATAATTAATATGTTTTCATCATTTATAGATAAAAGGAGCTGCAGAAACTTGGGTAGAAAATTTATCATCATTTGAGAAACAATACGTTTATATTATTGAGCTGCACAATTGTAACCATCTTCTTCTTTGGAGCATTCGAATCGAGCTACGACTCAACAATTTGTTCGAGTGCCCTTAGATACTCATTGTTTTAGACGATGACAATAGATGATGGTGTGGCTTATTATACTCCAAATGTTTTAAGGGCCTGTTTGATTTGGCAAGGATTCCATGGAATTTGGAAATGAAATTCCATTTTCACCAAAAGTCATGTTTGATTGGTAAAATTTTCTTGGCAATTCATTTTCCACAAAATGCTTCACACGGTTCCAGTTACTTGCTTATGTGGAAAATCAATTCCCACCAATTTGGTGGGATTTGGTTTTCAGGTAACTTTTTTTTTTTTTTGGATAATGGAAACAAATTATATCTCTAATTATAATAAATTGTATCCCTTTAATAGACAATTTTCATGTAAAACAAATTCAAACGAATACTAAAAGAACCAAAATTTCAATATTTTTCGCGTGAAAAATTATACTAATCAAACACAATTAATTAACAATTCTCAGGAAAACAATTCTAGACAATTATATTCTCTAGAATTTATTTTCTTTCGACCCAAATTCTACTCTTGCAATCAAACAGACCATAAATGTCACTGGAGATGGAATGTGCATGTATGATGTTTTATTTATTATTCCAATTATAATTGAATATTATTAGTTCATATTTGTTGATATCAATACATATTAAATAGAGTCATAGAAAACCAATAAATCAATTATACTATCAACAAGAAAAGTTTACTATAATTTATTAATTTGAGACACGTGAATAAAGAAAGCAAGTTCATTACAAAAATACCATTAAAATTAGTGATGTTTTGAAAAATCATGTGAAAGCTTTTTAGGAAGTAAAAAATACTGTGTAAAATGAAAAAGTGACATCATGTCACTTTTTTTTATAAAAAATGTCACTTTTTCACTTTTTAAAAAAAGTGACACAAACTAAAAAAAAGTGATAAAACTAAAAAAAAAAAGTGACACTCT
>CAIGRT010137056.1:0-15377 GCA_903798405.1 Fraxinus platypoda
CCATTCAAAGGTATTTTAAAGTTCAGTAAGTAAAATATGATAGAGATATAAGTTCACTAACGAAACATGTTGAGTGAGTAATGAAGTGTAACATGTTAAATTTCAGTGATCAATTGAAATTATTTAAAAATTTGGTTACTAATGAAATATGATGAGTGAGCGATGATGTTACTACGTGTTAAAATTTAGCCACCATTCGAAAACATTTTAAAATGCTGCGATTAATACGTAAGGGAGGTATAAATTGAGTGAGCAATGAAAATTTAACTCCAATTTCATTATTCTCTCATTTTTTCCAGATATTAGAGAGAGAGAGAGGAGCAAATACGCATCCTCGGTCTATTTTTACTATTTTATTATTCGTTCAGAATATAAACTCAGTAACATAGGGAAGGTAAGAAGCAAGAACTAAGAAGGGAGAAGGAAACCCAATATACTTGGGACTTGAACAAACAAATATAATTTTTTTTTAAAAAAACTAACAATTCGCTCTTCGCTTTACACGCAATCACTATCAAACCCTTTCGTTTTCTTTTTATCAATTTATTCCTTTTTAAGAAAAACTTCAGTGCTGCCGTCTGCAATCTGCTCGTGTTTAAATTTCTTAACTCTATATAATTGTCATTTTTTTTATAAAGATTTAATTTTTATATATTCTTTCATTTATAGCGGTGAGTTTTGGCTTCATCGGACCTGGATTTTCTGTGGGTTGCAGGTAAAAAATTCTCTTCTTTTGCGTTTATTTACTTATCGTATATCAGGGATTCCAAACAATCAGAACTAGAAATTCTCTTATATTTTTCCCCTTATGTTTAACGGTTATTTTTCTTGGAATTTTATAATTTTTTGACTGTGTGATGTTAAATGAGCACTATCTTTTTCAGCTGTTTTTTCCTGTGCTCAGAATGCAATTAAGTAGAATTCTGGATCAAATAATATTCAGTTAGTATCCAACAACTGAAGTTACAATCTTGAATTTTGAATTATTGGCAGCTAAATCATAATTATTTACTTCAAACCTTTATCAGTAAATTATATCCCCTTGACATTCCTTTTTTAGAAAAAAAAAAAGAAAAAAGAATTTTGAATGACTCTATATGCTGAAAAGATCTTTTTCTCAAGGTTCCTTGTATCCGCGTTTGATTTTCACATTTATTGATGTTAATGGCTGCCAATCCGTGCAGGAACTCCATTCACTTTGGAGCTTTTGTGCTGCAAAGTGATAAATATCGCAGTCTGTTGTTACTCATTCGATAATTTAAATTGCTGTCTGCATATTATGTCGCATTATGTAGCAAAAATATTACATTGTATAATTTATATACATTTGGTGTATTGAATGCCTTCTCTTGTGATGCGGTTCTCAATGCCAACTTGCACGGGCACATATAAAGAGTTACTAAATTAACAGGTGCCGGAATTATTAATTCGATTAGAAAGACACCCTGGAAACAAGATTTATGAACTTTCTAATTTATGTATTGTACTGAAATTCCGACAATGAAACCTATTTAATTCTTGCCCGTCACTTTGATTTTTTGTCAACACACAGAATAATTGTCCAATTGTGCTGCATTAAGCTTTTATTTTTATTTTTATAGGTAATCAGATAATTTTATTAATCGAAGAAGAATACACAGGAAGTGTATTATCAATTTATACAAGAAAGAAAATACATGAAGTTAGGCAGTCTCTCTATAGGATTACTAGTTGCGGCATTAAACTAAGAGTGTGTTTGGTAGGGATTTTCGGGGGAAGAATTGATTTTTGAATAGTGATATGATGGGAAATGTGTGGTTGAAAAAGAAGAAAAAAGTATTGATGTGATGGAAAATATTATTTTATTGAAGAATGTGTGGTTGAAAATGAGAATTGATTTACTGTAGAAAATGANGTATTGATGTGATGGAAAATATTATTTTATTGAAGAATGTGTGGTTGAAAATGAGAATTGATTTACTGTAGAAAATGAAAAGTTGTACCAAACAGGCTCTAAGTATACAAAGTCAGATATATTCCTTTTTTTTTTTGGGAATATCATCGTAATTTAATATATTTTATTAAGTTTCTGGATAGAAAAGAGTTCTATTACATCTCCTAAATTGTCTAAATTCAACCTGCATTTAATATTATGGTGCTGATCTGATTATATGATGTTTGGAGCATGAGCATTGTTTATAGTTGGGGTGTGTGCATTGTTTATAGTATAACCTCTATAAATAATAAGGTTGAGACTGGGAAATTATATCATATAATAGGGGTTATTAATTTATCGCATTAGTCCAAATTGGGACCGGGAAATTTTATTGATTTATAGAGGGAATATTATCCTATGTTGACTAGAGCATTTGTCCTTTTTTTCTTGAGTAATTAAGAGAGGGGAGTTCAGGTTAGAAGACAAGGAAGGTTGGGAATCAACTTATGGTGGAGTGATTAGCTAAGTTGAACGGGATGGATCTTTACTCTGTGCTATGTTTACTGGATAACGTTTGCTATGTCAGATGAACAGGCCTAAACAAGTAAATGAACAATCAAATTGGGAAGTCATTTAGTGATCATTCTCGGTAAGTGTATCAACGAGGTTGTTAGTTTTTACAAGTAATGAAAAATTTAGCAGTGAACTCTTCATACGAAAGTTCTGCTACAAATCCGTCATAGATAGCTTGGTTTGCGAACTATGCATTGCTATTTTCAAATTGAAAAGACTGATTCAGATGTAATGTTCAGATGTGAGAGCCTACCTGAGGGTGCAGAACAGAGCATGTTTAACCTGTCTTGAATATGCACTGGATCTACAGCAATCCAACTGTGTGGCTATGCATATATGTGTCTGTTTTGAGGTCATTGTATAACTTAATAAATTTTCTTAGGAAAGAACAGACAAAAGAGTTTTAACACATATAATGATGAAGGCCTTAAGGCATCAAACATCTTTACTTTTCAACTGTTGACATTACAATGATAAAGCTTATATATAAGTGACTCTCTACACCTTCACTAAATTCGAAGAAATTTGTAACTGAGCAACATGTTCTAATAGTTTAGTTACTCAAATTAAAAATGATAACAACAGTTATCGAGCATCTATTGATTTACAAAATCGGTTTGTTTAAACTTGTACAATGAGATGATTTACTTTAAGAATATGAAAGAACAAAAAATTATTAACTAGTGTACTGTGTACCCTCTCCCTCCGCAAAATGAAACTGTTAATTGCTTTAAGAGAAGAAATGAAAATGTTGTGTGAATGTTTTACATAGAAATCTTGTCAGGTTTAAGGGTTACATTGATTCTATTTCGTTTTTCAGCACAATGTTCTGATTGAAGTACTCAAGGAATGGACTGGCTGTTTTTGCCTGCTGTAAGCGTGTATGAGTGATGTTCAGTGGGCAAATAAATGCTAATTCTCTGAACATATTCAAATGGAAATGGCACAGTACATCATCTCTAAAGATAGGGTTGCTTAAAGATGTACCTCCAGAAATTGAATTGTCCGACTATCATAAGCCCCCAAGCCCCCGTAGTGAAAGTCTGTCTGGGCTTCTTGACGGTGAGACTTCAAATGTAGAGCCCATTGACGATCTGGATCTGTTTATTGAGAGGATTTACACCTACTATTGTGAGAAAGGGCTTTGGTGCATTATTTTCAAGTGGATTTTTGAGCTTCTGAGCCTTCTTTTCATCATATGTTTCTCTGGATTTTTTTTGTTATTTGTCGATTGGAATGGCCTTCGCAATGCGAAGTGTGGAATGGATGCAGTGGAATCTGGAATTAAGCCTTGCGATCTTTCTGAGGAAGCTTTGCATAAGCATCCATTCACTCCTTTTACTCTTTCCAAAGCTATAATTGTAGGATACCTTGGAATATTTTCCATGTATTGGATCTTCTGTTTCTTGAGGTTTTTCACGCAATTAAAGGAGACTCTTAAGATCCGTCAGTTTTTCTACAGCAGGTATGTCTTGATCTAATATGGAATTTAACAGGGTTCAAACCCAGCTAAATGACATGTTTGGCTAAGCTTAAAAAAGGTGAAAAATTTTTGTAAGTGAAGAGTGAAGACTGAGAGCCTGTTTGGCTAAGCTTTAAAGCAAGTAAAAGTTACTCTTTTAAGTAATTTTTCATTTCCAAATGGTTTGAGGAAGTTACTTATTTTGAAAATAATTCTTATTTTATTCTCAAAATAAGTAATTTATTCTAACCTTAACAGATGATAAATTATATTTGTCTAAAACTTATTTATTTATTAGTAAACTTGTACCTTTAGAGCTCCATCCTTTTTTTTTTTTTTAATCTTTTCATGGTTATATACGTTTTGGGGGAGGGAAGAAGTGTGGACCATGGATTACACATGGCATTCGTCTTGGTTGTCTTAACAATTTGACATCAATCTAGGATTGTCTTTTAGAACGATTGGGAGCTTGTTTGGAAAGGATTAAAATCCAATTAAAATTGAAAATATAGCCGTTATTGGGTCCCACACGTCTAATAAAAGTCAACTTCAACAGCTATATTTTCAATTTTAATCTGATTTTAATCCCTCCCAAACAAGCTCTGGATCTGTTGGTTTTTTGACTTACTAAAAGAATTGAATGTTTTTTGTGCAGTCTCCATGTAACGGACAATGAAATAAAAACTATGCCATGGGCATTGATTCTTGAAAAAGTCGTTCAGGTACAAAGTTTGCAACAACTATGTGTGGTCAAGGATCTTTCTATTCACGACGTGGTGATGCGATTGATGCGGAAGGAGAATTATTTGATTGGAATGGTTAATAAAGGAGTGCTTGCTTTCCCTATTTCTGGGTGGGTTCCAGGTGCTGGTCCAACTTTCAGACTTGGTCTAAATGGCGTGCAACATCGACTAGTACTGACAAAGACACTTGAATGGATCTTGAATTGGTGCATGTTGCAGAGCATGTTTGACAGGTAGTTATGATCTCCCCCCTCTGTACACAAAAGCATCTGTGAAATAACTAATTATCATTATTTTCTTGGGGTGGGCGTGGGGAAATGGAAGAGATCCTTTATTTATCGGCAGTCAATTTTTTTTATTTTTGGCATTTTAAGATCGTAAATTTCTAATGAGGTTATTTAACATGTGTTATGATACACAACTGTTGCATGCTAATATGTTGTGTGAGCTTTTGATACATGTAAAAGACATGATACTAGAGATTAAACACTAATGATCAGAATTGTTGGAACACTCATTTTGTTTTTCAAGAAAAAGTCTCCTTAATTTTGTCTCCTCCTACATTATGATATCTTGGCAGATGATGGTGATTACGCATATATTCTTTTGGTGTAAAGTTAGACTAGTCTTGTTTGACCGTAAGAAAATACACATGTTTAAATTGTTTGCAGACCATTTTATTTCAGTCTTCTGATCTAAACATCCGTTAATTCCACAGAAACTTTTGTCTGCGGAGGGAGTTTGTCTCGGATCCTAAAACATTAAGGAAAAGGCTTATGATAGTTGGCTTTGCAATGCTGCTTCTCTCTCCTTTTCTTGTCATATTCATGCTGGTATATCTTTTTTTAAGACATGCTGAACAGTTCTATAATCACCCGAGTACGGCGTCACATCGAAGATGGTCAAATCTCTCCAAGTGGATGTTTAGGGAATTCAATGAGGTATGACTCTTAAATTTGTCTGCTTGCTTGGCTCTATTTCTCATTCTTTTTCTTGAGGGGAGGCCCGGGGGTTAAGAAGCTATATGGTCCAATTCTTGCAATTTATAATTATTTGTCATACTGAAAATTGCTGCTACTAATTACTTATGCTGATTGTACTTCTTTAAAAATGCATCTGAAGGTTTGCATCCTGTACATGCTTAAATTATTCAAAATAACCTTTTTTTTTTTCTTTTTGGTTGTTGAAGAGGGTTATATCACTTATGGCATCTCATCTTTCTTGTACAGGTTGACCATTTGTTCAAGCACCGGATAAATAGCAGTGTAGTACATGCTTCAGATTATCTAAAGCAATTCCCTTCACCTATACTAACCATTGTTGCAAAGTTTTTCTCATTTGTTTTTGGTGGCTTTGCTGCTGTCCTTATAATTATTGCCTTCCTAGAAGAGTCTCTGCTAGAAGGCCATGTAATACTTTTGACTCACACCACTTACATGTATTTGGCAATATGCTTGTTGTTGTAATTAAGGCATTTTTTTTTTCATTTAAAATTTGTTTGAATCTCGCAGATATTTGGTCGCAACTTATTTTGGTATGCAGCAGTTTTTGGGACTATAACTGCTATAAGTCGGGCTGCAATGGCGGATGAGTTGCTTATCCTGGATCCACAGAGGGCAATGTCACGTGTGGTCCAACATACACATTATATGCCAAAAAGATGGCGGGGGAAGGAGAATACCGAGACTGTACGGGCGGAATTTGAAACTCTATTTCAGGTATTCACATGCTATATGCTTGACAAGAGTTCAGTTTCTAAGCTGGTTAACTTGAAATCTGCCCGACTCCATTTACAACCAAGGTATTTTGTGCCAGTACGACCTAAAATTTAAATTTTGGCAGTCAAATCCTCAACCTTCCATTAATGTAGCAGATTTAGTCCGTGCAGACAGTCCGCTCTGAATTGACATTACAATTGCTCGTGCATTGCAAATGATGTACAGTTTCCCCCTCTATCAACCACTGCCCCTCCCCACCCCAGCAGTCGACCTCCCAAACCCCACCTTCACCTCCTCTTTACTTTAATTTTTCGCTAAATCTATATGTATTCACTTATTTTATTCCTCGATAAGGGGGGATACGTGAGACACATGCAATTTTAACGTCCATTTGGATGAAAACCATCCCCTAGGACTAAGTTCGCTACATTAATCAAAAGGTTGAGGATTTGGCTGCCCAGATGTAAAGGTTATGGATGTATTTGCACAGAATGCATAGGTTGGGGGACCTCTGCTACAATTTTACCTTTCAAATATTATTAATTAACTGCTTGTTTCATGAAGAGTTCGTTGGAATAATTAGGCCGTTTTCAGTGGCTTCTAGTATGGCATATTCACAGTCCATCCCTCCCTCCACCCTACTGGACCCGTTTCTTCCCCTGGTTTATTAAATATTCTACTGCTGTTGTGATGCCAAGAGGTCCTATGAGTGCAAGAAGTTCTTTATCAAACATAAATGTTTTCGAGTCTGCTATTTTTTTAGCATTCGATTGTTATTGATATATGCCACTGATGCCAAAAGTTCATTGATTTACGGAACCACACAATTCATAATCCATCCTTCTAGCTCCTGTTTATTCACTCATGAATGCCAGGAAATAGATATCAAGACTCTAATTCACCCCAGGTACAGAGAATTTGGAGTCATTACTTCATGTAGATTACCAAGAATTTGGACAGATATATAATTAAGAAGACTCACTTTCTTATTGAATTGGCACTCATCTAAACAGATCTTTAGTGATCTTATTTGTACAATGCAACCAAATTTCTAGTGCGAGAAGGAAATATCAAAATTACTATAAATAATCCTAGTGCTAGTTGTAGAAATAAAGCGCAAGTCACCAAAATAAATACCTAATACAGGAGGAAAATCTAAAAACTACTATAACAATGCTCAAATTGCAAAATGGCCATAAACAATCCCTAACTACCGTTTATGGGGTGCATTACTTTGAACTACTGTAGGCTAACATGGATGTATTTCTTGGTGCAGTACAGTGGAATGATGCTGCTGGAGGAGATGGCCTCAATCTTTATCACACCATACTTGCTTCTATTTGTTGTCCCAAAGGTTGTGATTTATAATGTTCTTATGTCACTCCAGTTTCTGAACTAATAAGCTGTTTTGATGTTGCAGCGGGTGGATGACATTTTGCAGTTCATTGTGGATTTTACTGTGGACGTTGAAGGTGTAGGTCATGTTTGCTGGTTCGTATAGCATATAACTTCTCCTTTTCCACTTAAACTATCACTGCAGTATAGTATTCAACATTATACATTACTGGGCAGTACACCAAACAAGATTTTAGGTCATTAAGGTTTTCCTGCACAACAGGTTATGTTTTCCTCTTTATACTGTCCAAATCCAACAACTTGATGTATTTTTCTCCTCTGGCAGTTTCAGTGTCTTCGATTTTGAAAATCGTGGCAACAGCAAATATGGTTCACCATTTAACTCACCTCGCATCCAGAGGAGCTCCCAGGGGAAAATGGAAAAATCGACCTTGAGGTATAACTATCTTTATTTGAATAATAAACCCTGGCAAGTAATCATGTCAAATACTTCTATCTTGGCCTTATTTGTGAAAATTTGAGATGGTTCTGGTGACCTCAACTACCATGCTTGCAGCTTCCAAATTAGCTATCCTTCGTGGGAACCGGATGCTCAGGGGAAACAATTTCTTGCCTCTCTCAAAGCCTTTCGAGATCAAAAGTTGCAAGGACAAGGAACGAGAATTGCAGAGTTGGCTTCTAGAATGCAGCAGCAGAGTCCAAATTTTGGAGTGTTTGGTGACCGAAACAGCTTCTTCTTGAGGGAAATGCCTTTTGGTAACGCTGTAACTGGTTCAATGTGGCTGATAGATGGTGAACAGAGGAATTTTCCATATATTCTTGATTGGTATTATACCTCACAAAATCACGATAGAGCTTTTCATATAAGAGACATTTCATTTAACACTTTTGCCGGTGTCGAGGATAACCCAAATGACATCTGGAATGCTTCCCACTCATCACAAAAAGAAGCAAAATATGATGACAACTGGAGATATTTTGATGACGATCGAGTGCAGAGTCATCTCGAGGTTTCTACATCTTCTCCTCTCTTTCGGGAAAGTGTCTTGCAACATCACAACACAAGTAATGCAGAACACCACCCGTCCAGGAGCCATTGGTGGGCTAGAAGGCAACCACAAGGCACAGATCCGCAGACAAGTTTTCTTGATCCCCCAAATTTCTTCCACAATGCTCCGCATGATCATTACGATAATTTCTCAGACCAGAGTGTGGAGGATCAAGAACACTCAGAATGGAGGAATCGTAAGAGGCTTTCCCAATCTTTCCTTATGGATGACTTAGATGGTGGCGAGTTCCGTCTTCCATTCGATGATATATATACAAGCAGGCCTTTAGAGAGGCCTACTGGGAGTGCAGATCCTTTAAATATTGTGTAATTCTGCAGGAATGCTTCTCTAAATTCTTTGTTGTATATATCTTGTATATAATTAAATATTGAATAGGCTTCAGGTTGATTTGGAGGGGAAGGTGGATGCTACTAAAGTCTGTTGAAAACACTGATATAAACAATCACTTGTCTTTTCAAACCATTCCTCGTACTTACGTAGTACACTGTTCATTTTATTGTGTCTATCAGCAAATCTTTCGGAACAAAAAACATGCTATTGCTACATGTATAGGGATTTTTTCGGACAGATTGTCAGTTATCACGGTTTCATTGAATGTTGGACAAAAAACAAATTTAAACCAACCAATTCACAATTGCCACCTCAACATCTTTAATACTTTCTTGTATATTTTATCTGTACAAGGAGCTTAATTCTCACAACAATGCTCCGAACAGACCTCAAAGTTTGTGTTTGTTCATTTTGATGCACGTAAAAAGTGAATACATATATTATTATTTTGACAAAAGGTAATTTATTAAAGAATGTTATTCAGTCTCCCTAGTGTTTAGCAGTCGTTTATGTGGCTGTGGGACATAAATGTGTGGATGAAAAATGGTAGAGTTTAATGTAATATGTAGTTGAAAATGAATTTAATTTTTTTATTTTTTGAGGGCTGAAAGGGTCATAATGTTGGGAACAAACCTTCAATTTTTGACAGAAAATGAAAATCTAGCTTCAAGGGTTTAAAGAACCGAAACCAGCGGAAACAGTGCAAAGTCAGTAACCATCAAATTCCCTACAAGTCCAATCCTCTCTCGCTTCATCGAGAATCCATCAAATTCTCGCCCCGCCACCACCAATGATCAGTCTTTGAACCACGAGTCACATACTCTGAATTCTTGTTCAAAGACTCAATCTTTACTCTTTTCTAGCCCCAAAACCCATAAACTTCAGACCGCCTCATCTCAGAATCTGAACACCCTTGTTGAACCAAATGGCCAAAATGTCTCTCAGTTATCCTCAAGACAGAGGAAAATTAAAGAAAGATCACAAATTGAGGAGGCTTTTGAGTCGGCCAAGTCGGCAGATGACATGCTTGAAGCATTCAAAGACATGGAGGCGTCCTTTGATGAGAGAGAGCTGGGCTTGGCGTGCTTGAAAATGGGCCTCAAACTTGACCAAGAAAGTGAGGACCCTGAAAAGGCTCTGTCTTTTGCTCAGAGGGCTTTGAAAATTATGGATGATAATCAGAATGATAGTAATAAGTTTTTTTTTGCCTCTTGCCATGACTTTGCAATTGTTGGGTTCTGCTTCTTATATTCTAAACAGGTTTAATGATAGTTTGGGGTATTTGAATAGGGCTAATAGAGTATTGAGTAAGTTAGAGAAGGTGGGTTCCTGTAGTGCTAATGATATCAGACCTGTTTTACATGCTTTTCAGTTTGAATTGTAAATTACTAAGACGGCAATGGGTAGGAGAGAGGAAGCTATTCGTAATCTTAGGAAGTCTTTAGAGATTAAAGAAATGACTCTGGAAGAAGATAGTAGAGAACTTGGGAAGGCTAATAGGGATGTAGCAGAGGCATATGTCGCTGTTCTGAATTTTAAGGAGGCACTTCCGTTTTGCTTGGATGCAATAGAAATACATAAAACGCAGTTGGGGCATAACTCGGTGGAGGTTGCCCGTTATAGGAGGCTTCTTGGAGTTATTTATACTGGATTAGAGGAGCATGAGAAGGCGTTGGAGCAGAATCAATTGTCGCGGAGAGTTTTGAAGAGCTGGGGTCATAGTTCAGATTTGCTTCATGCTGACATTGATGCGGCCAATATGCAAATTTCCTTGGTATGACGAGGCTATTAATACTTTGAAGGGCGTTGTTCAGCAGACTGACAAAGAGAGTGAGGATCGAGCTATGGTCTTTACTTCCATGGCCAAAGCTTTGTGTAATCAGGAGAAGTTTACAGACTCAAAGAGGTGTCTCGAGATTGCCTGTGGAATTCTCGACAAGAAAGAAAGCTCTTCTCCTCTCAATGTTGCTGAGGCATTTATGGAAATTTCTATGCAGTGTGAGACTATGAATGAATTTCAAACTGCGATCTCCTTGCTAAAGAGAACAGTGGCGATGCTTGAGAAACTGCCTCAAGAGCAACATTCAGTGGGAAGTGTTTCTGCAAGAATTGGTTGGTTGCTTCTGTTGACAGGCAAGGTGGAAGAGGCAATTCCTTACTTGGAAGATGCTGCAGAAAGATTAAAAGAGAGTTTTGGTTCCAAGCATTTTGGAGTGGGTTATGTTTATAATAACTTGGGTGCAGCTTATTTAGAATTAGAAAGACCACAATCAGCTGCCCAGGTTTTTGCATATGCTGATATGCAAAAGATATCATGGATGTGTCTTTAGGTCCTCATCATGCGGATTCAATAGAAGCGTGTCAGAACCTTTCAAAAGCATATGCTGCCATGGGAAGGTAAAATTTGAAAAACAATAGCCTTTTCAAGTTCTAGATGGATGTTTTAATTTTTGTTCCCACCATATGTTATCACAAAAAAAAATAAACTTTATTAAGTTTCTGAAATATTTCTAGAGATTGCATCTTGCTATACTTTCAAACACACCTTGTGGTTCATACATTGTGCAAGTAGTTATTATGATGATATTCATTGGTAGACTCTCTTTGACACTTGATAGTTAATCATTCTCAAGATAATAGGCATCACCATGTACATCATTAAGAATGGGATGGAGTTTTTTCCCTTAATTCTTTTGGGGTGTGTGTGGGGTTGGGGGGATTGGAACTTTCCAGAGCTTCTGCTACTCAGTAGAGAGTCGAGGCTTGAAACTTTGTTTTAGAAAAGGAGAAATGAACCAAAAACAAATGTGGTCTTTTACTTGTGCCTGTATGTTGGAACGATAATAGCTTTATTTGCATGTTGCATTATATTATGCACATACAGGTGCTCCAGCTTACTCCTATTGAATATCGATTTATGCTTATTTATGTTGATCAAGTGAATGCGCACATAATAATGCATACATATGGATATGGTTGTCAATGGATATGTAAACACTAGATTGAACTTTGCAGTCACGATATTCTCTGCTAATCCTACTGAAAATAACAAGCTCTATCATACAGTAATACCAGCCAAAACGTTATTGTTGTTTTCTCACACGTTGATTTTCCGTTTGATATGTTCAAGATGCATGTTTTATGAAAATATTTATGTGTAAACCAACAAAAAATGGTCCTTACAAATAATTTGTTTCTTTTAATGAAGTTCAATCATCAGTTGTGTAATTAACCATAAGTTTCTGAAGAGTGTTTCTTGAGTATTTTAGTTATCCCAATCCAAAGACTGTTACTGACCTATCATCTTTCTGTATCAAGAGTCCTTTCTAGAGAACAACACAATGGTTTACCTTTAAAATCTTAAAAGCTGTGCTATCGAATAACTGAATTGAAGTTCTTTTCCTATGCATGCTTGAGCTTTCCTGTTGTGCTTATTTCTCATGGCATAATATATTTCCAACTTTGATTATGTTTCCCTCTATTCGAGGGGACAAATAATGACAGCTTGAGCAATTTCAACCTTTGAGTTGCAAAAAAGGTGTTATACAGCTATGGTAAAATTATGTGGAGCAGTGGACACTTTCTGTAGGGATCAGCACGAATTTTAAAAATCGTTGATTATTCTCTCTTTTTTGCTATTGAGTTACGAAATTTATGTGGAAATCGTGCGTATTTCTTTTCTGCTTGCTTATTCAGGAAGGAGGGGTAAATCTGCCAGTGCAGCAGTGCTCATGGCTTTAACTTGAAGGACGCAACGTTTTGATTTTATGCTTAAAACTTTCTTTCCAATGCTCCTTTAGAAAATCGTTTGAATGAATTCCCAGATTTGTTATGGATAGCCAAGACCTCCATTAACGGCTGAAATCTCGTAAGATATGGATAAATTGATGAATTGGTTTGTCCACCTGTTCCTTTAAAGCTCCATCAAATAGAATAAAAATAAAACGGTAGATTATTATTCTATCAAGTGATCCAAGATTATCTTGATATCATGTATTTTTGGTTTCTATTGTCGTACAGTTGCTCTTTTTTCTTTTTTTTTTTGTCTGGTGGAAAATATTTTATATGACATCTTTTTTCCTTCCTTAATTGAACAGCTATCCACTTGCCATTAACTTCCAAGAGAAGGTAGTTGAAGCTTGGGAGGGCCACGGACCAAGTGCTCAAGATGACCTCAAATAAGCTATTCGAGCTCTTGAACAATTAAAGTCAAAAGCTCGTGGTTCATCCTCCGAGTCTCTTACGAAGGCCTTGCCTTTGCCCCATGACAGTAAAGGTATCTCTGGGAGGAATCTGAAGTCTCGTGTTTCCATCATGGAAAGGTAATTGATTGTAATCTATAGCGACATATTCTTTTACAACATAGAACAACACTGAAAAGTTGTGTTTTTCCTCGTAACAGTCGGATCTTGTTTGTTGTTTATTCTACTTCACACATGATGATTTTTATTGGGTGAGGCATTTGAGGAGCTGAAGAAATTTACTGGTCTATATTAAGATGTTACTCCCTACCAGGCTGTGTACTGAACCCCAAAATAAGCCTGTTATAATTGAATAATATTTTCAATATTGGCTTGCTGCTGTTTATCTTTTCGATTGTGCATTCCCACTTGATGTGCGAAGCTATTTCAGATTTTTGCTTCTTGACTAAAAATAAAGTGTATGTAAACATGTGGAAGTGGTTCCAATTTAGGATAAATTAGGGGAAGAAAGACTTCGGTGATTGGATCATGTTCTGCATCGACCTAAAGAGGCGCCAGCTCGTATAGAGTCATGCAATTTACTGATCCTTACAGCTATATTATCCAGTTTGTTGCTGATGGATGGATATATATCCAGTCCCACTATAGACGGCCGGGCATGTATAGATCCTCGCTCATTTTGACATCACCACCTTATTGTATTATTTCCTCGGAAATTTCCCCACGTACATGGGAAATTGCACAGGGTCAATACAGGGGGACATGTCTTGGCCAATTACGGGGGGCACCTGTCCACCTATATTGACCCTGAGCAATTTCACTTGTAGTGTGATTCTATTTCCCGAGAGGATGTAAGAGTTTCGGTTCTTCAAGACTGGAACTCGGTAAAACTTACCGGAATATTGAGGGGTATAGACCAAAACTAACCTCACCGGTTGCTTAGCAGTATGTTTAGCTGTGCTTGTACTAGTTTATAAGTATATGAGCGAACTACTTTTGTGGCTCAAAATAAACAAATTGTGAGTTTCACAAGTCTTTGTGGTTCTTATTTTATCTATTTTTGGAAAAACAACTTTTAAAATGACCAATTACACACTAGATCTTTTAGTAGATCGAAAGACGTGTAGAAAATGTTCACGTAACAAACTTTATATTCTAAGCCTCTCTTTGTTTGTCATTTTCTTTCTCGTTTTTAGAAGAAATTAGACTGTTGATGGCCCCACCTGACCTCTCTGTGACTGACATCTCACATTTTCAATGAATTGCAGGCTTCCAACGGTCAGAAAACTCATTATAATAAATGTGGTCCAGCACTGCTACCACTCATTATATATATATATATAGAAACAATTTTTTCCATCAAAAAATGTGGTCCAACACTGGTACCACTATACTATTTAATTTCCATAATATCAGAATACTGCCAATTAAAATGAGATCATACCAATTTTTTTTTAATAAATAAATCGTCTGAATGGAAGTCGAATGCTTCGCTTGGAGGGCATATTTTTTAATTTTAAGAAAATTCGACGTATATATATAGTGGGGCTAGGAATCTTGGAGAACATAGAAACATACAAATATGCAAAAATCAGCATTGTCACCAAGTCAAGATTTTATATATATCAACACAAATATTTAATTCTGCAACAAATTTCAAATTTGTTTGTAGAAAAGAACTTATTGTCACTACATGACTTCTGCAGCATTTATATTGAGTTGAAAGAGATTGATTTATAGAAAATTTAGTAGACCTAATTGCTATCTAGGATGTGAATTATTCAACATTTAATCAATAACCAATGTCGTTATGGCAAAATGAAGGTAAATATAATAGTATAATATGATTCGTTAATGTTAATCGAGCAATAGTTTTGATGAGGAGCATCATGTGAACATGAGGGTGATTGGATCTCGTAAGGAATTCTCAAAGTAAAATCTCAAAGAACATGGGCGATAAAGGGCTCTGTCGCGCCTTTCTTATTAGCTCTAGGGGTGGGCGCGGGTC
>CAIGRT010137062.1:0-12122 GCA_903798405.1 Fraxinus platypoda
ATCATGTACTTTTAGTAAAACATAGCTTAACAGTAGCTACAAAAAAAATAGGACGTATGGAGATGAGTGGAAAATTGCTTTTAAGACTTGGTATGTGTTATATGATTGGTTAGTCATGTCATTTGGACTCACTAATGCACCTGCACGTTTATGAGATTAATGAATCATGTCGTGCATGCATTTATAAGTAAATTCATATAGTTTATTTCGATGATATCTTGGTATATAGTAAGGATTTAAATGAACATAAAGGACATTTAAAATGCGTACTTGTGGTCTTAAGACAAGAACAACTTTATGCTAATTTTAAAAAGTGTACATTTTGCATGGTAAATATTGTTTTTCTTGGTTATGTTATTAGTTCTAAAGGAATTGAGGTGAATGAGGAGAAAATCAACTATCCTATATATGATAAGGAGTTGTATGCACTTATTCGGGCTTTGAAGACATGGTAGCACTACCTATGGCCAAAGGAGTTCGTGGTCTACACCAATCATGAGTCCTTGAAGTATTTAAAAGGTCAAGGTAAACTAAACAAGAGGCATGCAATATGGATGGTGTTCATCGAGACCTTTCCTTATGTCATCTGGTACAAACAAGGTAAAAAAAAAGTGATAGCGGATGCATTATCAAGGAGGTATGTACTTTTTACTTCTTCAGGTGCCAAATTGCTAGGATTTGAATATGTTAAGGACATGTATGCTAATGAGTCGGACTTTTCTAATATATATATAAATCATGTGACAAAGTTGTTATAGATAGATTTTTTAATCATGATGGATATTTATTTTGGTAGAATACGTTATATGTATTTAGGTGTTCAATGAGAGAATTGTTAGTACATAAAGCACATAGTGGAGGTTTAATGGGTCACTTTGGGATTAAGAAAAACTTGGAGATGTTAAATGAACACTTCTATTGGACTAAGATGAAAGTTGATGTTGATCGGATTTGTAGTAGATGCATCACTTGTAAAAAGATCAAGTCTAAGGTTTTACCTCAAGGTTTGTATACGCCATTACTCATCCCTAGTGAGCATTGGGTATGTCTATGGATTTGTGTTGGGTTTACCTAAGACTAATAAATGAAGGGATTTCATATTTGTGGTGGAAGATAGATTTAGTAAGATGACACATTTCATTCCCTATCATAAAACTGATGATACCACTAATATTACGAATTTATTATTTAAAGAAGTAGTGCTCTTACATGTGGTACCTAGGAGTATTGTATTGGATAGAGATGTTAAGTTCCTTAGTCAATTTTCGAAGATTTTGCGGAGTATGTTAGGGATCAAGATATTATTCTCTACAACTTGTCACCCACAAACAGATGGGCAAACAAAGGTGGTTAATAGGACTATGATACAACTATTTCGCACTATATTCAATAAGAACTTGAAGAGTTGGGAGGATTGCTTGCCATTCATAGAGTTTGCATATAATATGACCACATATTTTACTACTTCTTATACGCCATTTGAAATTGTTTATGATTTTAATCCACTAACACCTTTGGATTTAATTTATTTACCCGTTAATGAGAGAGGTAGCTTAGAAATAAATAATAAGGCCGAGTTGGTAAGGTCCCTCCATGAGAAAAAAACGGTGACAGATTGAGAAGAAAAATGAACATTATGCGTCTCAAACAAATAAAGGATGAAAAACGCGTTATATTTGAACAAGAAGATTGTGTTTGGGTATATATGAGAAATAAACGCTTTTCGACTCAAAGGAAGTCATAGTTGTAATCGAGAGGAGATGGGTCGCTCCAACTGCTTGAAAGATAATGAAAATGCTTATAAATTGGATCTTCCAAGTAAGTATAACAATTCAGCAACTTTCAATATTTCTAATCTTTCCTTATTTAATGCAGGTAAAGATTCGAGGACGAATCCTTTTGAAGAGGGAGGAAATGATGAGAACCATGGTACGAGAGCTAGCAAGGACAAGAACCCGTTGATTGTAGAGGAAGGACCAATGACTATGTCACGAGCAAAGAAGGTCAATGAAGCCATGAGGTTACTTGTTCAATCTACGGTGGACGAAACATCAATCACAACAAGTAAAATGACAAGTTTCGTATTGGGTATAGAAGAAGAAACAAGATAAATCAACTTGGTTCAAGTAACGGATGAGGGAGCTGAATCGAAGGCCTATGCGACTGCATAATATAACCATACATGCGACCGCATGTACCCATATTGGAACCAAAATAAGGGTTGTTGAATGATCTATGCGACCGCACTCCAGAATTCTATGTGGCCGTATTGTGTAAACTCGGATACATTTTTTCCAAATTTGCCTAGATTTCTATTTTAGTTAAAACTCTTTTTATGGTATATTTCTGATATCTTTTAGGTTTAGTATCGTTTTTAATTAGGTTTTTATGAGTTTCATATAAATAGACTCATTCTTGTTATTGTGAAAACACACAATTTGAGATATATTATTGGGAGGTATATTGCTTTCAACTCGTTCTTCATTAAACTAATTCCGAACTTATCAAGAATTGAATTGACGTTCAGCAATTCAAGTGAGGTTCATAAGTTTTGTGATCATGAGATTAAGATATTGTTCGCGATTATCTTGGTTCTTTAATTCAATAATTTATTGGGTTGAGCTTTCTAAACCATGATATTTGGTTTTCTTGAATTTAATCTAATTTGTCGTGAGTTTCGTAGTTACAATTGCTAGTCAGTGTGCATCAGTTCGAATTAATGCGTGACAAAAATCACGTTCCTCCGTCGATAGGACTGGGTTGGATATTTTATTAGCGACCCAGTGTAACCCATCTGTATAAACTCTTGTATTTGGAAAAGTTTTACCAAAGGCCATCCAACTTATAATTTTATTTCATTCTAGTCACAAAATATCAATTCATTTCAATTTTTGAACTATGCTCGTATGTTTATATTGAATTAACCATTTTGTCCAACACCATAGACATTAGGTGTGGACAAAAGTTCAGGATTGAATGGACCCAATTCGAGAGTTTCAGCTTCACTCTTATAAAGTTATATTAGGTAATAGGTACTATAATTGACAATCGACTAGTACACGTTTAGGAACAAAAAAACAGAAAAACCAAAAAACCAAACATGCCATTTGTTTATTTTTCTTTTTCTTCTTCATCTTCTTTTCTTTTTTGATAACTGAAATTGTCAAATTATTTAATTTTTTCGAAAAATTCAGCATGCTCTATGCCCTGGCTTTGACCCAGGTCTATTTCTGATTTTTCTAGATGCCCATCACATGATTCCTCACTTAAGTGCCTGATGAAATACGTTGGTGATCAGTTATGCTACATGTAAAAAAAAAAAATTCATAATTTTTTTATAGAACAATACTTGAAAATTTTTCAATGGTTTTAGAACCCAATAATGACAAAAAATGCACCATACAGGTGTTACCAACACAACATCTATATGGTTCCTGTGAACAATTCCCTGTATGCGGGGAATTATTAGTTGGTGATTCATGTACATTGGTGAATGAATTAATCAGATGAAAATGAAATTCGCCTATGTCGGTGAATGAATTTTACTAAAATAACTTGTTTGTGTTTTTAAAATTTGGACTATATTAGTCAAATTGTATTAAGATAGAAACATATTATTTTTTAGATTGTTGTGTTTCAGATAATGAAATATAGTTATGAAAACACTGGAAATTTTAATTTGGTTCTATAATTAAAGTTAAACTCGTCAGTTTCATTTACAAGATACCTAACAATTATTGAATTAGTTTGTTTTTTAAAATCAAAATGAATCGAACTGCTTTCATTCCTAATAGATCTTGACTCGCCTGACATGCACAAGTCCATGTACACAACGTCCGCCAAATATGCGAAAAAATGTACTCAATTGGGCCCCAATTAAATGGCTTTTCAAAGTACGTGTCTATATCGCTAGACATTTACTGAAGGATCATGTTGCCAAATTAAGTTTTTACTTTACTCTTATGTGGTAACCAATGACTCGTAAACAAATCGACTCCAACGTCAACTAACAGATCATGTCAGACATATTGAAATTATGTCAAATTTGTTAGGGATTATGTTCGTTTTGGTAATTCCATCCAATATGTCAGAGATAATGTTATTTCTAGTAACGCTATACGTTAAAAATAAAATAAAAAAAATTCAAGTCAAGTAACCAACATGCACAATATGTAAGTTGGGTGACTACCAATGTAATTTTTCCCTAGTTGAATAATAGGGTAATTAGAAAACCGAAAAACAGCCACCCATGATCCAACCCTCGAGAATCAAGTCCACCACGGCATATAAATCAAACAAGACTACAAACCAAACCCCAAAAACACGTATAAGCAATAATATATAAGCAATAAAAATGGTGAATTATAGATGTTTGACTGAGGAGAGGAACACAACCCTAGCCCTCTGATAACACACAAAAATTGCAATGGATTTGATCAATTAAATCTTAAAAAACCGTACGCGCCGTATCATACCACCACCCCTTCAATCTCTCATGGCCAAACTTGAGGGAACCGTACCGAACAATTTCGACAAACCGGAAGCGGAGGGAGACGACGAGACCCACCGGTGGGGCACTTGGGAGGATCTCCTTCTGGCCTTCGCCGTCAACCGCTACGGCACCGACCGTTGGGACTCCGTTGCCTCTGAACTCCAGAAGCGGAGCTCCGACCCTACCCTAACTCTACTGACCCCTCAGAACTGCAAGCAGAGATACCTAGACCTGAAACGGCGTTATTTAACCCAAAACGACACCGTCAATAATAAATTGTTGAATGATGATAACGTCGACGGCGACAATAGCAAAGGCTCCGTTCCGTTGCTGGAGGAGCTCCGGAAACTCCGGGTTGCGGAACTTCGGCGTGAAGTCCAACGTTACGATCTAAACATCGAGTACTGTTTCACGATTGATTACGTATACTGTTTATTTAATGAGTAATAATATATGTTTAAAATATTCGAGATCTGAGCGTAAAGATTAGTGGAAATGAAGAGTCAAGGATTTTTTGATTTGATGTTTATTGTTCAGGTCGTTAGAGTTGAAGATGAAGAAAATGGAAGAGGAGAGAGAAGGGAGCTTGAGGAGCGTGAAGAACAGTGATGAAAACTCAGATCTAGAAAAGAAGGGTGAAGAGAAGAGAAAGGACGACGAGGTGGAACCGGAAGAGAATGTATGGCGTCCATCCATGGCCGGAGAACCGGTCGCCGGAAATGAATCGGAGAAGGATCATATGTCGGTAAACGAATCAAATTCCACAGATCTAGATGGCGAGAAGCTAAGAACCGGTGATAAAGAATCAGAACCGGACAGAACTGGAGATTTTCAGGAAAAAACCGATCGAACCGGGGATGCAAGAGAAGAGCCGGTAGATTTAAAGGCTGATTCCGATCGAACCGGAGAGGGAAAACCTGTTCGAGAGGAATCATGTTACGGGAGTTCAGATAGCATAGAAAAAGATCCGGTTCGGGAGGTTAAGGTTGAGCGGGCAAGTGACTCGGTCGGGTTGGTGGACTCGGAGGCCGAGTCAAAGGGAGGGGGAGATGAAGCGGCAAAAGAGAGTTCCGACGTGCAGAGCTCAGCGAGTAGATCGAAGGAGGAAAATGATAAGATACATCGCGGGAGCACGAGTGGTGGTGAACGTGACCACGCTGATCAATCCGGAACCATTAAAGATTTGCTTGCTGCATCGCAGCCGTTGCTTGACTTTTTGCATAATCTTCGAGCACATAAGAGCGGCTCAGTTTTTGAGCGGCGGCTCCCGAGCCAGGTGAATATCAAATATCAATTTTGTTTTTATTTTTATTGCAAAAATAAAATAAAAAAATTGTGAAGTGAATGTGCAAAGGTTTATTCACTATTTCAAAAGGTGATTATTTACTATATCTTTATGTATTTTTTAATTAAAAGTTCTACATGTACATAAATCTATACATAATGGTGTCCATAATTACGCGTGGCACTGGATCCAACCATTAATTCAAATCTCACACTTTCACATCAACAACATAATTTTGTCCACATCACATTATGGACACTATTATGTACATATATTATGTAATCTATACATAATGGTGTCCATAATTAGACGTGTCACTGGATCCAATCATTAATTCAGATCACACACTTTCATATCAACAACAGGATTTATCCACCTCACATTATGGACACTATTATGTACATATATTACGTACATGTAGACTTTTCCAATTTTAATCCCACATATGATTATAAAAATTCTTTAGAAAAAGTAAATAAATACTTTAAAATGTAACTATCTATTTTCGGATACATCCTAAACCAAATGTAGAAACTAGCAAGTTTTATTGTCTCTTTCCGGTCACTAATTGTTGTTTTTGGCACTTTATAAAGCTGTCTAGTCCGGTCATTGGGAATTTCGTTGGTTTGAATTTTCTTGTAGAAGTCAGTAGCAAGTGGATTGTCGAAAAATCTGATAATGAGAATAATTAATATGTTGTTGCCGTTAATGCACTTCGTAAGATAAAAATATATTGTGACTTAAATCCCTTGGAAGAGATTTCGGAGTTATGCAATAATTTATTATTTTCTGTCTGGATTTCACGTGTCAGCATACGTAGGCTCTGATTGTATCCTTAGAGAATCCTTTTTCCTGTTTTCTATATGCAAGCTCAAGGAATTGCATTGGACTTTCGTTTTGGGGCTTGAAAGGTATAATCAGAAGTTAATTACAAATTGTAGAATATGTATTTTTCCAAGTACAAATTGTTAATGAACCCTCTTGAACTTTTAGGTTTCTAGAATTTGTTATGTAAGTTTGAAGTTCTTCAAATAAGTTCAGTTACCTTTACTCTTCCAATAGGATATACGAGCATTTAAAGTGTTCAATTTTTAATAGGATCTATGAGCATTTATTTGGTTTTGTGCTTATAAGCAATATCAAATTCTTTTCTAGTGTTGCTACTTATATAGACTCTAAATGATTATCGATGTACGTGACAGGGAAATCTCTATCACATTGTCTTATGTTTGAAAATACATTACAATTTCATTGAACAATGTGTAAGTGGAGAAAAACTTTGGATGATTTCACACACACACGAGATATCACTCACCATTTAAGTCATATGATACTCGTCCTTTGAACTACTCAAATTAAGATATCGGGATACGAAATGGTAAGAGGAAGAAAAAAAGTGAGTGATAGGATCCACTCGAATGTCGAGATGTTGGGATTTGAGTAAGATGGGTACCAAGGTTTCATTATTCAATGATTGGTTCTCCCACATCTGCAAATCCATCCAAGATTTCCTTTCGGTAGCAACCCAACTGCAGTGTAGACCGATGATGAGTATCATTATTCGCTAAAAATAGCATTTACAGTGATGATGAACCAAAATGTTATTGCAAAATTGATGACATTCTAACGCTTAGTTCCGGTCCCATTATTAGTGTCTCTTACGTGATCTAGTGGGCTGTTTCCTTTCCCAATGGATCTGCGTGTTTGTTTTTCTGCTGAATTGGTAATTACAACTCACTGCAGATCTATTTATATTCACATCTTTGTGACACGTTTCTTTTGCTTTGTAGGAAAACTCAAAGTATCGGAATTTGATTCGGCAACACGTGGATCTGGAATCCATCGAAAGTAGATTGAAAGAAGGTTGGTATTCAGGCTCTAGCAGCAAGTTCTTCCGCGATCTTTTGTTACTTGTCAACAATGCCCTTGTCTTCTTCAAGAAGAATTCCTCTGAGTTCCTTGCGGCCACTGAACTCCGACAGATAATTTCAAAAGAGATGTCTCAGAAATGCTCTAAGTCAGATTCTTCATCTGGGAAACAAATTTCACTACAATCCCTATCCCCTAAGAAAGAAGACGCCGAACCTTCACATTCTTTGCTATTAAAGCCCAGGATAGCAGGATCAATGATAGTATGCCGTAAACGCAGTTCAATTGCAGCAAAGACATCTGCCTCATCTTCCGGGGCTGATAGAAAGAAAGAGCAAACGCCGTTGCTTGCTGAAGAGAAGGATTCAAAGCCACAGGCTTGTCAATCATCTGCCAATACTGAGGAACCTAAAATAACCAAGAAAAGAACGAGAGACCGGTTTGCTTCCGTTTCAGCCAACTCGAAGAAGAGCAACAACAAGAATCAAGGTAGCAGTAATATCAACAAAAACTTGATGTTGGAATCGGGAAAGAACCAGGGAAAGGGAGGATCATCCCTTAATCATCCCGAGCCCAAAATTGACAATAAGAAGAACCAGTCGACATCAGACTCGAAGAAAAGAAGTGCAGCTAGCTTCTTAAACAGAATGAAGCAAAGCTCGTCCTCCAACAATGGTGGGTTGTTAGATGCACTGAAGAATACACCACTCACTAGTGACAGTAATAATACTAGAGGATCGGAGCAGAAGAAAAACGACAAGCGCGGTGAAAAGAAAGAGCAGGGAACTAGGAGGAATTCAGAACCAAGACAGAGAAAGGAAAAGGGCAGCCCAGCAAAGAGGAGTGTTGGAAGACCGCCAAAACGAGAAGCTGCTCCACCTCCTTCAGTGGGTAAACGGGGCAGAGGGGAAACCGAGTCTTCGAAACAGCCAAAGAAAAGATCAAGGAAGCTATAGTAACCATAAAACAAAAAAAAAACAAAAAAAAAGGGAAAATTGATAGCAACTGTATTTTTGTGTATGGATTAAGTTAATTGGTACAAATTTAGCTCCTGTTTGTTTTGATAAAAATCAGATTTTTAGTAAATTTTGATAAAAAATGATGAAATGTGTGGAAAGTTGATAAAAATTACAGATTTCATGAAACGTGTGGTAGAAAATGATTTTTAAGAAATTGGGTCGGACAAAGCTTAATCTCATCTAACTCATCTCTTGCTTATACTCCAAACAGGTGATTGTTTCATATTGTTTTTAAGTGCTTATAAGCAGTGGATACGAAATGTAAAGATAATAAGTTTGTAGTAAGTCTTGAGTCCTATTAAATGAGTAGATAAAAAAATATGTTCGATCACTTAAAAATGAAAAGTTAAGCAATATCAAATCCTAGAGTATATTTTTGGCGCTCTTAAAAATAGACAAGTTTCTTTTAAGTAAAAATAAATAAATTAAAGATCGAAATATAATTTATTTTTGGATAGTTTTTATTGATAAGCATGTTAAATTTAAGTTTTGGGTTACTTTAAGTTAATTAATAATAGGGAAAAAATCATATATAACCTATAAAAAAATAAAATATCTATAAATACTACGATTTGATAAAAACCTAATATACTCTATAACATGTAATTCATTTATGTAAATACTACTTTCTAAAATAACTTTTGATACCTTTTTCGTAATCGGAAAAAAATTAAAGTGATACCAAACATTACGCTCGTACATTGAATGAGTCTTCATGTCAAAACAAATTCAAAAAACTCAATTTGGGGAATTCTTCTCTAATCCGTTATTTATCAGGTTTAAGAGGTAATTGCACATACTATGATGTGATAAAAATGATGTGAATCCCATAATAATTTTCATTTCAACGTTTGTTATGTCTATTCTTGTTTTTGATATATGTAACCGGTCTGCATCGTATTTGTGTATGAAAATGTGATGTCACCATATGCTGTGAATAGATTTATAAAATTAGTAAAAGCTGTTGTCAGTGGTGTATTCAACGTTTTGTAGAAATGTGTAATGGTAGTTGAATGCATCTCAATGAATAGTTCATAACACTTCCTTCGACAGTTACACAATTTATATGGATGACATGTGACAGCAATTTGACAAAATATGGTGTTGCTCGATGCAGATATGGATGCAGGGAACATGTTTGTGGTTGGTGGGATCAAAGTCTTACATGACATACCTTTACTTTTAAAGGATTTTTCATCTTTGAATGTGGCTTGTGCAATTTACACACAACCTGTTTCAGGACATATACTTTCATGCAAAAGTTTATCTCCAACTCTATAGGTTTCAACACCTTGTTCACCTACTATCCAGGGATCTTTCAAGGATGGTGGCACCCTTGCACGCAGTGGTTTTGCTCTTGAAATGAAATTTTCAAAACTTAGTTCTTTCACTTTCGAATTGAACTTCAGGAGATCAGAGCAGATGTATGTCCCCCCTTGTAGAGTGAAGGTGTCCACCGATGGGCACAATACTTGTTGAAAAACTCAACAGCAACTCCTCAACCTTTCTTTGTCTCTCAATTAATGTGTTAAAAGCGTTTGTTGGCTACTTGGTGTGAAACTTGGTGTGAACAGAATGTCATTCCCATTCTAGACGGTCCACCATAGTCACTTGATCTCAGCTATTGGAGGCTAGCGTTGTCTGAAAGTGATTATGCAAATTCAAAGTCGTGAGAAAGTGTTGGGTCGTGCAAGTATAAAGGTGTAAAGGTGGTTCCTTTGAATGATAGTGCTATTATTGAGGAGGCTGAAAGAAATGAAGTAGAAGATGTTTCTGCATATTAAGATCAGTGCGATGTTAATCCCGTACGACTGTGTATACATCAGTGATAATGGTTTTGGAGGCAATTCAATTTGATAATACACCTTATGTACTAATCACACGTCCACAAATGTTCAAGTAGTGGAGGATTTTTTTTCTAGCATTCAATTATCATCCATTGGGCTAGATGATGATGGGGCTTCTGACACTAACAATGTAGCTTTGACCAAATTTTTGTTTTCAGGATATCCTTAGATTTGTAATCAAATGAATCAGTTAACTATGAAATTATGAAATGTGAATGTTGGAAGCTACATTACTTTTCTCAGTATTAAAAACATGATGGGAAGGTTCATAAATCATACGTGGTTGATATCATGTGTGAGTGTGATTGTCGTTGTTTATTATGAGGAACCGCATGAACAACAATTTTACAAACATATAGTTCCTATACATTTTACATATGTTGTTTGTGGAAATGTTTTTATGTGGTTAACATCATGTTTATTATTAAGAACATGATGAATGACAATCTATCTGGTAAAATATGTAGTTGATGTACATTGTACAGCTGCTTAGATTGCTAGGATTTTCATTTTGCATTGTTAAATATACATCGAATGAAACAAAAGAAATACATTATACACAAAATTTTTGCAACACCAGGACAAACAACATCGCTAATGTAAATGATACATAAATCTAAAACAAGAAACCCGAATTAACAATATACAGATTTAAACAAATTTGGAGAACGAGATCATATATAATGTGATTAGTTTTAATTCAGAAAATACCGATGAGTACAAATGGGTTAACATTCAATCACCAAAAATCTAAATGATGTTAGGGAAAATTTCATTTCTAAGATGTTAAGTATGTGCAATTTCAAAACTAAGAAAACAAGTTTTAAATTTCAAAAATCAGATTTTTTTTAAATTTTTATTTATTTATGAATTAATAAATTATTAAATAAATTTATTTAATATTTAATTCTAATATAATATAATTAACCTACCCCACCTCCACCACCCCTACAGCTCCGGGGATTATTCCGGCGACCGTTCCGGTCACCACTCTTCTCCGGCGACTGCTCCGGTGAATATTCAGATGACCGTTCCGGCGACTGCTCCAATTCCGGCGACTATTCTAGTGACCGATTCCAACGACTATTTTAGGGTCACAGTTCAAAAATTTTGTAGGTCACAATTAATTCGTTGGTCACAGATTTCAAAATTAGTTGGTCACATATCAAAATTTATAGGTCACACGGTCACAAACTTCCAANACAAATAATAATTTTTATACGTCACAGATTATTTTATGGTCACAGTTCAAAAATTTTATAGGTCACATTTAATTCGTTGGTCACAGATTTCAAAATTAGTTGGTCACAGATCAAAATTTATAGGTCACACGGTCACAAACTTCCAAATTAGTTGGTCACAGATTTTTTTACGGTCACAGATTTTATAATTTTTATCACGGTCACAGATTTTATAATTTTTAGGTCACAGATAACAAAATTGTTGGTCACAAATTATATTTTTAGTCACGACTTATCGAATTTTAAGGTCACAGATTATATTTTTAGTCACAGAAGGTCACACGAACACAGATTTCCAAATTATTTGGTCACAGATTTTTTCACGGATACAGCTCATACAATTTTTAAGTCACAGATAACGAAATGGTT
>CAIGRT010137067.1:0-13133 GCA_903798405.1 Fraxinus platypoda
GAGGACTCAATTCTGTCATTGGCTTATAACGACTTTGACTCTGTCCCTCTGGACTATTCGTTGGCTTTCTAGCTCCTTATCAAAGTTTTTATGAGGCATATTGCTTTACTTTTCGTACCTTCAAACAACAAATGTCCCACCGGACGTGTCAAAATTGTTTCGCGTGAAAATCGAGCATCGCTAACAATTAAAAGAATGTTCAGACGATTGTGTAAGGAACAACAACCTCTCAAGACAAAATACCAACGATGAGTGTTTTATTTACGAAGATTACAATTTGCAAGAAGCGAAATATATCCAATGGGCACAAGCACATTGAATTCGCAAAATAATTGAAAATTAACAAAAAGAAAGAAATTAAATTACATAATTATCTGTTTGAGAGTCGTTTGATTCGTCCGTTCTTCTAAATTCTTCTTTCTCTTTTAATACTCCTTTAACAGTTTTTTTTTGTAGAACCGTTTGAAAACTACTCATCGCCCTGTAACTACCTACTTTCTCCATAATGGATGACTTGTCAAGAAACTACCGTTTTCAACTACTGCCATTACTCCCATCGCTTAACTTCTTGCCACAGAGATTCTTGGATCATGGAATGTGATAAGATTACTCACTAACTACTTCAATAACCGTTGCTTCGAATAGCAATCAAGACACTATATTCGCCCAGATCTTGGGCGTCTCGTAGGCTTGAGCGATGATGGGCTCGCCCAGATTTTGGGCGTCTCGTAGGCTTGAGCGATGATGAGTCTCCATTACATAACTCCGTCTTAGGTCTTTATATGGTCTCGTTTGGGTCCATCCTTCGAATTTCCTAAGTGGGGTTCAAAGAGCGTCTCGTAGACTTGAGCGATGATGGGCCTCCATTACATAACTCCGTCTTGGGTCTTTATATGGTCTCGTTTGGATCCATCCTTCGAATTTTCTAAGTGAGCTTCATTCTTTGAACCATTTAATTAAGCCTCATTTTTGTATATCAATAGTATGATTGACAAATTGATAAAAATTATGAATCTAATTAAAAATGAATTTTAGAAAATGGTAGTCAAAGATGAACCAAGTTAAAATAAGAACGAATAAATAGTTGGGGATGACATTGGAACTGCCCGAACAGATGAGCATCAGAATAGCTTTCCCTAGTTGCAATCGTCAATAATTTTGTTGAAAGGTACCTACCTTAACCTGACACCGTTATAACGGAACGATCAAAACTAAGATTGACCCGTCAAGAAAAATGTCGTCATCACAGCCGTCCATTCTAGTACTATACACTAACCATAGTTAGGTTAGCGTTTACTGACGCCCCACCCCACTCTCTACTCACAGCATGCTGTAGAGCAGAAGGAGACAACCTAACCACGTTCGATGAAAGCAATATATACATACACATATATATATGTAGATAGAGACAGAGCAATGAATCAAGGCGTATAATAAGCTGTTTATTGGGATTCTGAACGGCGTTTTCTTTCTCACACATCCTCACTCTTTACATATTTGCTTGAGAGAAGCAGGTTTTCCGGCGTCACTGTAACCGCGCACAGCATTCAATTGTTTCTTTCAATGTATAAGTAGGGCTTTTATTCATATGTAGTAATTAGTGCTGTTAATACTGTGTAATGAGGTGAATTCAGTTTCTGTGTATTGTATTGTATTGTATTGTGATATTATATTATATGAGCTTTGATCGAGGATTTATAGATCAGTTTATCTATCAAAACAAGAGTCGCTTTAGTCATGGCAAGGTCATTTTCTCAGCAGAAAAACTGTTCTCCATCTCAAGGTTAGAAATTTAAAATTAAACTGATCATTATTTTCTATTTTGCACACAAGTGTTTTTGTTCTTGTTTGGGAAATGATTTTTTTTTCTTTTGAATTTTCAGGGTTTGGTGTTGAGGATGTTTTGTATCCAGAGCTATGGAAGGCTTGTGCAGGTCCATTGGTGGATGTTCCAAAAAGGAAAGAAAGAGTTTACTATTTTCCACAAGGTCACATGGAACAAGTCAGTAATATTTTATTTTTAGCACATCTATATTGTCTTTTGTGGGTGCTTGAAAGTTCAAATCTTTGTATGGAATAATGGAAATTTAGTCTTGAAATTATGGAGTTGAAACTTGTGCTATTTTTGGGGTTTGTTTAGTTGGAAGCATCAATAAATCAGGAGTTAAATCAGAGGATACCAGTGGTCAATCTTCCCTCAAAGATCCTTTGTAGTGTTATGAACATTCAGCTACTGGTATGGTCCTATCTACCTTGCTCTTCATTATTATTTTGTTGATTTCGAAATCTACTGGAGAAATTTTTACACGAGACCTTTTGTAATGCTCAAGGTGAAAAAGATCCCGAGTATAAAATGTTTAAACGGCCTTTTGGGTTCGGGGTCAGTAAGAAGAAGGTACCGGGTGCTCGGCAAGAAAAATAGTGGGTTGGGGGTGAGAAAGGAGTGAGGGTATATTGATGCAATAAAAGGCTGTCTAGTGAGATTTTGGCAATAAACTTTCATCTTCTATCCCCAACTTGTCTTTCTCAGACCACAATGTTGGTTTAACTTAGTTTAGTTTATATTTGCTTGCTGTAAAAACTGCAGAAAATTTTGTTTGTTTCTATGTTTATTGTCTCTGGCTCATTATTCTACATCACAGACAACCCTGTAATAACAATTATCTCTCTATTGGCAAGCAAAAGTATTGCAGTGGTAAATTACATTGTAGAATTGTTAACAAATGATATCGGTGTGTTTTGTAGGCTGAACAAGAAACTGATGAGGTTTATGCACAAATCACTCTGCTGCCAGAAGTAGAAGTAAGAAATAAGTCTAGCTTCTTTTTTATTAGAAAAATTGTTGTATTTGCTTGCTTTCATAATTTTTAGGGATGAAGCGTGCAAATTTTTAATATACATAATCGATGAAAGTTTGTGTACTGCTGGGTGAAACTATTTGTAGCAAACCGAGCCAAAAAGTCTAGATCGATGTCCTCCAGAGCCTCCTAGGCCTACGGTTCACTCGTTCTGCAAGGTTTTGACAGCTTCCGATACAAGTACTCACGGTGGATTTTCTGTCCTCCGTAAGCATGCAAATGAATGCCTTCCACCCTTGGTAATAATTCCTCTTTTGAGGGGTTCATCAGTTCTGTTTTTGTTTTTGAATTTCTTTTCCATATTTCTAGTTGGCATAGAATATCATAACTGATCTTTAGTTTGTTTTGACTATATATGTTCTTGGATCAGGATATGACCCTGCAGACACCGAGCCAGGAACTTGTGGCAAAGGATCTGCATGGGATTGAATGGCACTTTAAGCATATATATAGAGGTGATCTTTATTTCTACCTTCCTTATGAGCTCCTTTTGATTTAGCTGAGACTAACGGGTATGAGATTGTTTGGCTAAGCTTAAATAAGTAAAATTTAGTTTTATGTTTCCAAAGATGGTCGGATAACTTAATTTTTTCTACTTTCGAGTAAAAGAAGTTATATTGAAAGTAACATTTACCTTATTGTCTAAATAATTAACTTATTTACTTATACGTAACAATTTAAGCTAAGCCAATCATGCTCGTCTCATTACATATTACTTGACCATGAATGTCATTATGCTAATACTGATCAAATAAATAGGCATGTAGTGAGTTGAGTATTTTGATGTCAAATTCTCAATTTCATGGAAGGAAATTCATATATACATCTTCCAATATTCGAACAGGCAAACCAAGTAGGCACTTGCTTACAACAGGATGGAGTACATTTGTCACTTCTAAGAGATTAGTTGCTGGGGATTCTTTTGTATTTTTGAGGTACAAATTCAAATTTACACTCTCCAGTGATTAGAAGTTGCAACTGACGATGACATGTTGGTTTTCCTTTTTCTTATGTATTGTTATTGTCTTATCAAAACTCTGATTATAGGGGAGCAAATGGGGAGTTATATGTTGGAGTTAGACATCATGTTTGTCAACAGAGCTCCATGCCATCCTCAGTGATTTCAAGTCAGAGCATGCACCTTGGAGTGCTTGCAACTGCATCTCACGCTGTTGCAACCAAGACCCTCTTTGTTGTTTATTACAAACCAAGGTCCGAAATTCTTCGCTCTTTTGTACACTGAGAATGAGGTCCGTATATGGGAATTCTTCTTCAAATAATGTGCATATCTACTTAAACATGTTGTCTGTGGTGAAATTTTCAGAGCAAGTCAATTCATCATAGGGCTGAACAAATATCTCGAAGCTCTAAACCATAGTTTCGGAGTTGGCATGAGATTCAAGATGCGTTTTGAGGTCGAAGATTCTCCGGAGAAAAGGTTGCCACTTGCTTCATATTCACAAATCAGTCTCATTGCTAGTGGCATCAAATTGATCGAATTAATACTTTTCTTTTTCCCGAGTAATCAGGTTCTCAGGTACCATAACAGGAGTTGAAGATATTTCTCCTCACTGGAAAGATTCGAAATGGCGATCACTGAAGGTTAGTGTTTTTGCTGGTGTCTTTTTGATCAAATTGGCATATGGAGATACTGAACTTCTATGCTGTTCTGCTCGTGTTTTCAGGTTCAGTGGGATGAACCTGCATCCATTCCAAGACCTGAAAGGGTTTCTCCATGGGAGATAGAACCGTTTGTGGCGTCAGTTCCCACGAGCCTGGTTCAGCAACTGGCAGCGAAAAATAAAAGGCCACGATTGCATGTTGAAGTCCCAGTTCCTGGTTCGATCACCTTGCACATCCTTTTTTCCTAACTTCTTAGTGTTTATATGCATTATGGCTTCAGTTAATTTTGTTGCTATTTCCTGTGGTAGAAACTCTGAGCTCAACTGCATCAGCTGTCTGGAATCCATCCCATGACTCACATAAAGTAATGGATGTTCTTGAAGAAAAAAGGAGTGAACAAATAGACGCTAGTGCCACTCTCATCAAAAACAGAACCGACGACACTTTCGGAACTAATGTAGAGAGAGACTGGCTATCTTTTCCTCCTATAAATTCTTCTCTGAATAAGTTTTCTGAAGAAACAGAAGAGAGCAAAAGTGCCTCAGCTTGGTCTATTTTTTCAAACCATTCAACCCCAAATTCCAGAAAACAGAGTAATACTCTCATATCTTGCCTGAATGATGGGAGGAAATTAGATACTTCTGCTACTTGCCGATTATTTGGTATTGACTTGAAAAGACCTTCAATGCTCGAGAAATGTTTTTTGAAATTAGTTGATATACCAAATGATGTGTCTGAAGGATGCATCCCAAATCAACCGCAGCAGTTACAAGTACCAATAGAGGAGGTTCGTAGCAGACAGAATCACTCCACTAGAAGTTGTACTAAGGTATAATGTCACATTTTCTAATTTTGAAATTGAACATTAACTGAATTAAAAGCGTAATTAAAAATAAATGTGTTCACTTGGTATGGAAATACTTTGAGAAGGTTCAAATGCAAGGAGTTGCTGTGGGTCGTGCTGTGGACTTAACTGTGTTAAAGGGGTATGATGAGCTTTTAAGCGAACTTGAAGAGATGTTCGAAATAAAAGGAGAGCTTCAGCATCGACATAAATGGGAAATTGTTTTTACCGATGATGAAGGAGATATGATGCTCATGCGTGACTATCCATGGCTGTATGTATTATTTGTATTTTTCATCTAGAAATATTAATGATCCATCTTTATATGAGCACATGTTTGCTATACTATCATTTTCTTGCAGAGAATTCTGTGACAAGGTGCAGAGGATTTTCATCTATTCTAGCCAAGAAGTGAAGAAAATGAGAGCAAGAAGCATGCTTCCGTCATCTTCAACAGACAACGAAAGAGGAGGCTTTAACTTGGAAGTTCGTGGAGATTAAAATTAACTTCACATTTTCCTGCTCCTTTTAATTTGTGTCTTCAATGGTGATAGGGTCATTTTATGCCGTGGTAGAGGTATTTTGAGGAAATGTCTTGTTTGTTTCTTGGATTTTACCGGCTCTGGGTCATCAAGGATGGCTATAGATGAATGTAGCGATCAGGTTAACGATCAAGAAGACTAGCAGTTTGCCACTAGAAATTTTACGAGTAAAGCTAGACTCTACGACGGTACCAATCAAAGGGTGGGTTTAGGATTAGAAGGTGTTTCTGGTGAATTTGGTTAAATTTCTTTCTTGCCTGTATATGTGAATATAAATTCTTGACATCTGGTTTAAAATTTGCCAGCTTCTTTTGTAAATGTGTACTTCTAATTCAAGGAATTTCTTTTCCTTCCTATCATGAACTTGACCGTCTTTATACCGCTAGATACAAAATTACTGATTTATGCAAAATGATAACCTCGCATTTCATATTGGGATTTCCCCACACTTAATCGTATATATTGCATCGTTTATCTACACGTAAGTGCGCATGCACATGCGCACGAAACTGCTCAAGTATTTTGTACGTTCACCTGACTAATTTCTACAGCATGAATCAGTTAAATAATCAGTTATTCGCCTATTTTCAGTCTCCCTAAGCAGATATGATTCACTGAAATTGATAGCTCTATCAGCAAAAAGCTTCATTCTTCTTCAATAAGTCAATAAAGTACTCTAATACGTTACTCTGAGCTTGCATTTGCTTCATGTATGGAAGACTCCCGGGATCTTTTTCCTCCAGTACTAGATTTGCGGGAGTTTGTGGAGGATAATTGTCGAGGATAAACTCAATATCATACCCTGTGATCTCTTCCCGATTGAGAAGAACCTGCAAGCCAAATGAGAGGAATATTAGTGTCCTCGGCACTCGTGGATACCCAGGCTAGTAACTGAACACGACTGTATAGTATGATAGATACAATTAAGCTTAAATCGAGTACAAGTTTAAGTAACTAGATGGATCCAAACATGTTTACATCAAGCTTTTTTATGAGAAAGTAGAGAGATGATAAACTAGATTGGTGTATTCGGGCATACCTGAATAGTTTTACACAAAGCAGCACTGTGCATTCTCAGCATAGCAACCGTCTTTCCATACTTATCGAGAGTCAACTTTTCTATCCTCCAGCGAGTTTCATTGTCCAAATTGAAGTTTAACGGAGGCGCACTCAAATTACTGTAATCATAAAGAGATCTTTCAAAGTCGTACAATGTAACAATCTCATGAGCAAGCCGAGATGCATCCGCATGGTACTCAATTGAGGCATTTGAAATATTGCGGCCAAAAATGACCTCTTCAGCAGCCTTGCCTCCAAGTTTCACCTTCATAAATGAAAAAAACACAATTATAAATGATAGAGGAGAATGAAGACGAGTAAAAGGAAAAAGAACTTGTGAAATCGAAGTTCACACCTGAAGACGGTGCAACATCTGAGGCTGGCTTTCAAAGAGGTTAGAGTCTTCATCAAGACTATGAAATAAAACGCGAGACTTTGTCTGCATGTAAAATCTTCCATCAAGAAGGGAGAGGGTGATATTACTCGGGAAAATAGCAGCATTCATCCTTAACCTATAACCTGATTAGCAAGTTGTTCATCAAACTTTTGTTATAGTTGTACAATTAGTCTCCACAAAAACTGTCCAAATCTCCGTTAAATCATCATGTGGCCCTCATGAACTATGCTTCGAAACAAAATCTAGTTTCATAACGACAATCAGGGAAACTTGATAATGGAGATTTGGATGGTTTTTGTCCTTGAGAATGAAAGATTGATGACCAACTTGCTACTTAGGCAATAGGTTGGGAACAATGGTACAATATTCCTAACAAAAATAACCCGGAAAAGAAATTAATTTAAAGACAATGTTTAAATCAAGAAACGTTAAAGTCAGAAAACCTTTCCACGAGGAATAATAGATGCTCGATCACAACGTGCAACTTTAGCATTCTCTAAACGCCTTAGCAGATGAGCCATCAAAGCGACCCCCACTTCTGTAGCAGCTCGGCGGGTTTGGCCTTGTTCACCAAAATTCATTCCAACTCGCTTTGGCCCAATTCTAAGACGGTCAACTGCATCGTCCATATCTTCCGTCAAAATTGTGTTGTGCTTTTCCTCCCCCTCGATATGCTTTTTCCTCCCCGCAATAAGAGCAGCCTCTTTAAGTAGTTGTGCCAGCTTTGCACCCGACCATCCTGATGCAGACCTCATTTAACAATTCCACAAAGATGTAACAGCTTAAGAATATAAACTTCCGCTGTATTAACATTTAAAATGAAAACATGTACCTTGCAAATTATTGGCATATCTAGATAAATCAACAGTATCTGATAATTTCACTTTACGGGCATGCACTTTTAGGATTTCCAGTCTTCCTTTTGCATTTGGAGGTTTAACTTTTATCTAAATGATAAACAAAAACAATGATTGGACAAATCATGTTCAAGAAAACAGATGCATAAATAAGGCATATACCTTACGATCAAACCGACCCGGACGAAGAAGTGCAGGATCCAACAAGTCCATCCTGTTGGTGGCACCCAAAAATATAACACCTTTGCTCGTATCAAATCCATCTAGTTGCACCAGCAGCTGGTTCAATGTAGTTTCCCTTTCTTGAGTTTGTGCATTGTTTATGTGGTCCTTCGATTCATGGGATATTCCTTGCCGCCTATATATCAACAAAAATTAAATTACACAATTTCAAATCATTTGCATTCTCTGTTGCAGATTCATGAAAACAGATCATTCAAGTCAAGGATTTGACTAGTGACTGTTTGCAAATATGCCAATTTTATTTCTCAATTCCCACTATATCAAGCAAGAACTTCATATGAAAATGGTCATCAAAACTATTTATGTTACAATTTTTGTGGTGAAAATATATTAACAGCACATGCTTATATGTGCAGTAAATTTAACTTGTTCAATAAACCCATTGAATAGCCCATACCTTGCACCCAGAGCATCAATTTCATCAATAAAAATGACTGATGGTTTATTTACCTGAAAAAAAATAAATGAATATCATTACATATAAAACTAAGTTCGTTTCCTACCAACCCCTATGAATCAAAAGCGTCTTTTCCACCTCCACTAGTCAATTTGGTCTAAGTCATAAAGATGCGTTGAACTATCTCATCTAAAAGCTTAAGTTGTTAGAAAGGAACAAATTTATTTATTTAAATTTTTATTCAGCACAATCCCTCGAGTGGATGGTAGATTCATCCTCTCTCCAAGGCCTGACACCTGCTAAATGGGTAGTGCCGAGAATTTAAGCCAGGATCTTGCTTGGTTTGATACTACATTGAACCATCTCATCTAAAAATATAAACTTTTTGAGATGGAAAAAAAAAATATTTATTTAAAAATTAATCTTCAAGAAGACAATGCAAAAGTCATCCTTGTACCGTCTAATTTTTTCCTTCTAATTAAGTATAAATAAAATCCGTCTTCCTACTCAATTGAGAGTCTAAAAGATGTTAAAAAAACATAGTATCATCACTCGCTAAATAAGAAAAAGGGTTACCTTGGCTCTCTTGAATAAATCCCTGATACGAGCAGCACCAGCTCCAACCAAAATTTCAACAAATTCGGGTCCAGCCATTTGGTAAAATGGAACACCGGCTTCACCTGCTATGGCCTTAGCTACCAGGGTCTGCATTGTGTAATTTTAGAAACTATCCCTAAAACTTGGTGTCATCGTAGAAAAGACAACTAACCTTCCCACATCCAGGAGGTCCGTCAAGAAGAACTCCATGTGGAGGCTTTATCCCCATTTTATCAAATAGTTCTGGATCCTTCAGGTACCTTACCAACTAACAAGCAGCAAAAGATTACAAATTCGATACAGTTTTGCATGATTTTGCAGATAAAAATTTTCGAAACATGAAATGAAATCAATGCAGTACATTTATAATTTACAAAGCGAAAAAAAAGCTGTTACAATTACAGCCTATTTTTCATTGTAAGCAATAGAACATAATCTAAAAACTGGCTAAAGTGTAAAGAGTTTCAGCCAACATGACGACGTTGATCTGCTGCAAAATCATCAATAGTTCAGAAAATCGGTTCACTTAATTTAAACAAAACGATAAGTCAGTGATATATTTATGAGATGCAGATATGCAAATGCATACAAGAATATAAAGAGTTTTTAAATGCTACCTCTTGGAGCTCTTCCACTGCTACCTCAATCCCTGCCACATCATTAAATGTGACTCCAGTTGATCCCTGAAGGCAAGTAATCAATTTACAGATGAGATGGCCAAAAAACAATCCATCTGTACAACAAGAACAACAATAACAAAAAATCTTTATTTCCAATAAACATAGGGCCAGTTACAGGAAAAAATTTCGCTACTATATTCGATCTAGAGCTACACCCACGAAGTCCAGTCAGATCTAATAACAAATCATTTGTACAACAAGAACAACAACAACAGCAAAAAATCTTTAGTTCCAATAAACATAGAGCCTGTTACAGGAAAACATTTTCACTACTCTATTCAATCTAGTGCTACGTCTACGAGAAATCCAATCAGATCCAATATTTTAAAATCACATCAGGTCATGTTAATTTTAGCTTTTGTTCCTCTTATAATACATTCTACTAAGCGCACATCGCTCTTGTGAATAGAAGTTTCTTTAGGTTTAAAAATGACACGTCACAACTACCTAAACGGCTAAACCGTCATTCAGTTTGTCCTCAGTTGCTGCCACATCCACTTGTTCGTGTGTATATATATATTGGTCTAGTGACTGTTTCGAAGAACTTGCATTTTAACTTCATAGATATCTTTGAACCACGTAGAATTCCTATAGCACTATTTCATCCAATTCGCTTTGGTTTTATGCATACGATCAACTTGAAGTCCACTTTCCTTGCTTATTATAGAACCAAAATGCCTAAAACAATCACTTTCATAAACAACGTGATCCTCTTTTGCCAATTCATTATCATGTTGATTCGATGATTTACGACTATAAAGACATTGTATGTATAATGTCTTATTTCTATAGTTCTATTTTGCTAAAACTTCATATTCCAAGTGCTTGTCTGGGAGAAATTATAATGGGATTATAATGAACATGAGTAGTTGGTCCTACAAAATGTGTGGATAATAAGCGGATGGTAGTTGTCAACACATGGTTAAAATTAACGTTTGAGTTCGACTTTAAATTATAAGAAGATAATACTCAAACATGCTCTGAGTAGCTACTACTAATTACTTACAATATATCCTCTTCCTTGTCTCGTCAACTAAAATTATGTTTTCAGTGTCCAACGGACACGTCTTGAATATGTCTCATAAGCTCATCCGTGACTAGAAAATAATGAATCAAGGCAGAACCTTATGCAAGCCTATATTTGTAGAATTCTCTATCATAGTCACACTCGTGACTGTCCTATCATATGTATGATGTATCCTAAATAATATTGATGCATCCAATGGAAATTCTAATTTTCTCTAGGGCCAATCATAGCACTGCTGTTTACATATGTGAGATATATCTAATGCGGTAAAAATTGAAGAGAAGTAATAAAGGGAAAAAAAAATAGAGTAATAGAAACAGTAAATTAAGAAAAAGAAACTAACATCGACACGAGCTTCCGATTTAGACTGACAAAATTCACTGATTTGCCACATATCCTGCAAAAAAGTAGAAAGTGGTAAGGAACATTGCACGTAACCGATGATAAGAACTTCTAAGAAGCTATACTCACCCATTTTCTGAAATTCTTAGGCCTTCTAGAAAGGGTAAACCGAGTAAGAAGAACCATGATCATAAGTACCAGCATGATTGGTTTCAGCATTTCGATATTGGCAGAGGCACCGCCAGAAGTGTAAAGTTCATAAAACTTGGAAAAAATCCCTTCACGTAACACATCGAGATTATTATAGACCTCTACTAAAACTCCAAAAAGTTTCATGAAAATTGGTTTGGTTATTGGCCATATGACATAGATAGAAACTGCAAAGACAGAGCCTGTAACTGCAAATAATGCCGAAGCCAGAAACCCTCCAACAACAGCTGCCGCTGCAGCCATCACGGCAGTCAACATTCCAAGTTCAACCATTATTCTACTTGATATTTTAGAGGCTACTGGATGAGGATACTCTGTCAGTTTACCAACCGAAGCCTGTGAAAATAAAAAAGAAAATTTAGACTATACCATATAGTTTTCAATCATACAAATAAAATTTAAACTAGTGGTAAATGAATGAATTGATCAATATCACAAGCATGGAGCATTCATTACCATTTGGTTAGCTGTTAAGATGATCCATATCAAGTAAAATTTGATTATTTACCCAGATTGGTCCACCATAAATGCCATTCAAGCATTTTTTTTTTTTAGTTTCTTGCATCCTTTATTCATATTCATTATTGCATTCTGTTTTGCTCTTGGTCAATGCAAGTTATATCCAAAACAAAAGGACAAAGAAAAAATGAGGTTCAATACCATCATATGCTTCTCAATTTTATACCGTGGCCCCTTGTACTCCTTCAAAAGAGCTTGCATCACGTTTTGATCCAGCTTCATCACCCTAAATCAAGAAAGAATTACAAAACAAAATCAACAAAGAATTTAAAGAAAATAGATTCCGTGAGTTTGTGAATACTAACCATCTAGTTTTGCGAAAGCTCTTTCCTCCTGGTGTTTCTTTCAAATTCACAACAAAATCCCTATAACCATAAGAAATCCCACTATCCTCCTTAAAACTCAACAACTTTACTTGATCACTCTCCAAGTATTTCCGAAAATCATTATAGCTCAGTTTTGGCAACTCTTCCACATTCTTATCAAACTCCTCTTCTTCTGATAAACTAGCACTGAAAACCTGTTTAGGAACATAAAGTTTACCTTTATACTCCCTCAAAATATCCGGCAAATAAACCTCCCCTTCAGACTTCACTAAATTTCCCTCTTCGCCACTCTCTTTATCGTTTTCACTCACCAATACCTTTGAATTCAACCGCCTCAATGTCTTGAAAAACCGGTAACCAAAACCATTTTTCGTCAAATCATCCTTTTCTTTTTGTGTATACAATCTATTCCCAGTCAAATACTTGGGTTCCACTCGGCTAGGATTTGCCCTTAAAACCCGATTAACAAAGTCATCGCTCTCCGCAAAAGAAGGTACTGGATTTGTACAGGGATTCAGCAAAATTGCACGTGGGCAGTGGAAAAAACGCAGTCTTTTGCGGTTTCTTAAAGAAAACTGTAAATTTCTGCTAAACTTTTGAAGTGGAAAATTT
>CAIGRT010137087.1:0-11436 GCA_903798405.1 Fraxinus platypoda
GCCACATTCATATCATCCGGTGCAGGTTCGAATGGTTGACTTGTGCTTGATGTACAGAACTATTTATCTGCCAGAGAATTCCAGATACTCACATGGTGGGCTCCACGCTGAATAAAAAATGGCCAAAAATCCCACGCACCCACCCCCCCTGTGTTGTGAGTGTCTGGCAGCATGTACAGAATTATTCTTCTGTACATGCAGCAGATTTCTTTTAAGAAATGAAAGCCAAATGTATGCTAAATTTCCTTGGAAGTTGCGTACTTTGCTCATATGTTAATAATGAGAAGAAATTTCAATATCCAATTTTTTTAATTTTCTATTTGGAATGTTTATTTTTAATTTTTCTTTATTTTATGTTCGTAGTACTTCTAAAAACATACAATTCTAGCACATTTTCCGACCATCAGTGTAGTTAAATAGCATTATTCAATGAACTAATTTCTAGACATGATTTGTTAAAGAATGCAATTTTTTCTTGGTTTATTTTGATTCCAACCCTTATTTGAATATTTAAAATAATAACGGTGACGATTATGAGATTCGAGTTCAGTTCCTAATATTATAAACAAGGTGTTACAATTAAAAGTGTACAGAAGAGTGGTAAAACTAGTTCCTAAGAACGGAGAACCGTAAATGAGAACTTGATAGTTTCGCAATAGGTGAGAGTTATGCACAAAAATAGTATATCTTCAAGAAAATCGAACTGTGGAGCAGCAGTAATCGGCGACTCAGGAAGGACAATATTGGCAATTCACAATGCATGCAGCTCAAGGATTTCTGAGGGCAGCCAACCTCTTCTCCAATTCGTCAGTCCCCGAACTACAAGTAGCAAAATATATAAGAGAAACTGGTTCACAACATCAACAAAACTAGACAATACTGTAGAAGATGTAAATCCTGACAATATATAAGAAAACACGGCTCCCACGGGACAATGGAAAACCGTGCAACTTAAGGTCAATGCTAGGAATATGATCAATAGAAACTTGAAGAATAAAGCATTACATTTCCACTGCAGAGAATGTGAACAAAGGAAAATCAGATAGTAGACAACAGAAAGGTGTATACCCAAAATTTTTGTAGTAAATAATATTGTTTTAAAAGAAGAACAATTTTTGCTTTAATCAGTTTCAGAAACAAACACATTATAGCTGCTTTTATGTTTTCACCACTTCAATAAACCGACTTTAAAACTAGAGATATCTCAAAACCAGCTCATGATAACCTTGTGAGTGGACGATAATGTTGAAGGAATAATGTTATAGTTCTGTTACCAATCCAACATTAACTCTTCGACTGTCAAAGATCTGTAAACGTGTGTGTGAGATTGTGGAACAGAGAGCGAGAGAGACAGAGAATACATAGGTAACGAGAGAAAGTGTCAGTGTAGCACCATCCAATTGTTTGTGTGCTTCTGTCTGCCACAAGAAAGGGTGGTGTCAAAGTGTACCGAGCCGCCCAATTCCGAACTCGGCCGTGCAGGGCCAGCTTTAGGGGCCATTGACCTGCATGGGCCTGCCCAGCACAAGCCCTGCCGGGATAGGCCATGCCTATTTACATCTCTAGACACAGATATGCAAGGATACTAAGATCATTACCGAAACCCATTTTTAGTCATTGGTTTATTCTCGCTTAAGACTTCCTTAATGGGAATGCTTCTAACTAATCTTGACGTAAGAAATGGTGTCGATTATATATTAAGTCTGCAGAACTGTACTGAAATTTATTCTTGTAAGAGGAAAAACACTACAGTGACATAATGAAATGGGCACTTGTGTCGGAAAAGCTGTACCTTCCAACATTCTCGGTGATCTTCCCAGCAATTTTCCCTTTGGGAGTGGCTGACAACTGCCAAGAATCAGAAAGGGAATATCGACTTAAATATAAGACATGGAAACTTCTCACTGCGTCAAAGTAAAAGTTCCAGAAAAAAACTAACCTGTGAGGCAATATCTACACCAATTTCATCCAGCACCTGGAAACATCAATTAAGCATAAACGAGTGAAATTTATTCCAGGGAGAAATACATCTCATGACAATATAATACTCATGTTCACAAATTCTCTACATTCTTCCGAAAATTTAATTGCAATCAGTTTTCAGTTACACTTCAATAAAGTGATCTGCAATGAAAATTTGATCCAGGTAGAACACATACCGAGACAAAAACTCTACGGGTCATGTATTTTTGGATCCTAATAATCCTTCTAGGTTTAACATGACGATCAACTAGTAATACTAATTGTATAAAAGTCAGAGCAAAGTAACATTATGGACTTCTAGATTTTGGTTATCTTACGATCTTTGCTAGCAATTATCTTACGATCTTGAGATAACAAAATAAACAATCTTAATTAAAAAAATGTATATTTTTTCTTTTCTTTTTTGAAATTATGGCTTCTGAAAAGTAGTCATGGTGAACTTGATCCAGGACAGCAAATCAAATTACAGCCATTAGCACCAGAACTTCCATTTAAATAAATCATTGGATTAACCAATCTTGGTGATTTACTTAACTAACAGGATTTTACTTGATGAAACTTTAATTTCGGCATCTCGCCAGAAAAATTGTTTTTCAGGCAGAAATATACCTGGTTCGTTAACTCTTCAGTTTCGTCCTCAGTGTCTTCATTATCCAAAGCATCATCTATGGTGTCTGACATCATTTCCGTCTACAAGGACAGATAAAAAAGCCAGAATTGTTAACTTCACTAGCAAAAAGTGTAATATCTTTTGAAAATACGATGCCAAATATGAACTTACAGTCATATCCATTTGTGCCGATTGCTTCTGAAATTCTTGAATCATCTTTGCCTGCTTTGCAGGTTCCATTTGCTGCATCAAGTCCAATTAATAAACATAAATGATAAAAAACACAAAAAAGTAAAATTATCCTTAATACCAAGATCTACTACATCACAAAACCAACCGACTACACTACAATTTTGTACACTGGCACGGCATACTGCAGTCAGGGGGTACCATGCAGCAATCTTTTCAAGCAAGACCTGGTAAACAATTCGCCCCCAAAGTGGAAGAGAAGAAAATGGTAGGGAGATTTGGCATGGTGCTCGGTGAACCTCCATAATATCTATCAAGCCAAGTCTTATGTCGGTCATAGAGAACACCAACACACAGAAAAGGGCTGAAGAAACCGCTATAGGTCTCGTAGAGTGGTTGCTAAAAAGTAAATATATGAGTTAGGAGTAGGTAGCAACAGCTCGCATAAGAGTATTTGCCGAACTTGCTCTCTTGCCACGCCTTTTACCCACTCTCTGACTCAATCACTCTTTTGGTTTGGAGGATATTTGTTCTTCACTCTCTTGCTATTACCCGCATGGAACGCAGCGACTAAGGTGCATATTATCATATAGAAAGAGGTGAGGAGTAGCAATTCGTGCTAAGGAAAAGTTCAGCTTCTAATTATGAAATCCTTGAAAAAATAGGATGAATCGAAATATAGCTGCTACACCAAAACAAGGTGATCGCTCAAGGGTGCGAGCTTGACAAATGAAGGAAAGGATTGGACCCTTGGCTCACTAACTTTTCCGTATTAATAGATTTGTTAGTGTCTGCTCGAACAGAGACAACCTTCTCTGGCATCTTCTCTAAGAAAAAATGAATTCTCCCTTTTTAATGGACCCTTGGCTCATCAATTAAATGATCCTATGGTCTAGATTAATAATCATTTCTACTTTAACATGAACCAACTAATCATTGCAATATTTTTCTTATTTATTACGATAGATATTGCATGAAGCTAATATACGAAAAACAATAAATTTCAATTAGAAGTATGTTCGAACCTTGGTCGTGGCTGCCATAGCTTTGCTAGCACCTTTCATACCAACAGCAACAGATGAATGAGCAGATATTGCCTGTCAAAAAATTAGTTAACTCCCACATACCAAAATGAATTAAGGCAATTGAAGCTACAAAGGATCAAATCCAGGTGAGGATTTATTTAACAATTTACCTGGGTGTGAGTCGCTATGCCTCTCATCTGAGCTTGACTACCTTGTAAGTTGGCTATTTGTTGTCGAAGCCTGACTAGTTGGCGCGCAAGAATTTTAGTGGCTGCCTAAGAAATGCAGAAATAATGAAAGGTTAGCCACAGTAAACTCAAGTCTTCTGGAGCTGAGGAGAATCCAAGAAAATATACATCATTCCCGGATTTCGCAGTTCTCTTTATCTCAGTAACAAGTTTCTTTTCCTGCATCACAAATAACCCATTTTAGATCCTATTTTTATTTGTACAAACCATATATAGAAACGTATGAAAAAGATTGGGAATACCTCTAATTGCAATGCATGGATTTCCCGCTCTACACCTAAATCAAAAATTGGAGACCATCGTATATTAGTTCTTTGAAATCTTAACCGTGCCAAAACAGATTACGACGTAAAAATGGAAACATAGCATGGAAAGTAGTCATGTCATTATTTTCAACTCTTCTCAAAATTAAAGTACCTTAGGATTGCAGCTTAATAAGGTATTTAGTGATTTTTTAACTGACTGAAACATGCGTTTTTTGGCTATCCATATCCTATCCATCTAGAATACATATAAACCAGAATCAACCTTAATTGGGTTTCAAGAAAAGTGAATTCGATTTTGCTTGAAAATTGAACGACTGTACCAGTATACAACAACAATAACAAACAAGCCTTTATTCCCAATAAATTTGGGGTCCGATATACGAACTCTTCTTCTGTCTTTATATTTGTTTCATTGACTACTTTGAGATCCTTAGCAACTACCACAGCCCATGTTAATTTTAATCTGCCTATCTTCTAACTAGCTCTTCGACAATTGGTTCTTGGGTTTTGTAAACACTATCAAAAGTACATACTATTTACGGCATCAAAACCTAGAAAACATCTTTGAGAATTCATATTTGTTTATTTCAAGCTTATTTGAGTACATCACAACTATGGCTCTTTTTTTAGGAAAATCATAAATAAGCATAATTCCCTTATTTAATTCTAATAAAAAGTTAAGACACAGAAAACTAATTGAACTGAAAAATCAATCAAATAAATAGATTTTTTTTTCCAATAAAACCCTGAAATTAAAAAAAAAAATTAAAAACAAATATACCTCTAGTAGCATTTGCCATTTCCCTCTTACTCTCCCGAAGCGCCTCTGTAATCAAAGAGCTTACGTTAACATCTACGATCATATTGGTAAAAACAAAGTTGAAAAATTTTATGCTGTATGTATAAAAGTCTAAATAGAGAATTCAATCAATGAAAAATAAGTAATTAAATTTAACTAATAAAAAAAAAAGCAATTTTCGCGGTATGAATGAATAGGGAACAACCTTTGGCAGTAGGTTTTTTGGAGAAGATATTCATTTTTTTTGTTGAATTATGGAGTAAAACACAGGATTTGATGTTCTTCGGATCAAAGGATGGAAATCTGTATTTATATATATGTTTATTTCCATACGCGTTGAAGTTGATATTGTAAAAATATCTCTGTGTGTGTGTGTGTGTCCAAAATTTAACCGCTAAAGTAGGTACCACGGAACTTCGCAGGTTTTTAATCTTATATTTCCACCTTGGCCCGTGACATCTCAAGAATTTCAATTTCCCCCCTCAAGTTTGATTAAATTGCTTTTACCTATATGAAAAATTATGGCTTTTAAGGGGTGGCAATTGGGCTAGATCGACCTCCAATTTTGGCCAAGGGAGATGAGCCTATGTGCCTAGGTCCCTGGGCTCAACAAGCCAAGGCAGGCCGACACGTTTGGAGAGTCCATGAGCCGGCTGGCCAAATTCAATATTAAATTGACGTAATAATTATTTTTTATTGTAACTCTATTGCGTTGTATTTGTAATTTGTTGTACAAATAACTTACTTGTAGTATTTGTTGGAAAAAAAATTTGATTACTTTCTGATCTATACAAAAAGAATTGACGGGCTCGTGGTCGCGAGCCAAACCGAGCCCACTTTTGGATAAGAGTGGACGAGGTGTGGTTCAAACCAATTCTAAAGGGAATCAAATCGAATCAAATATAAATGAGAATTTTATAAATTGAACAATTGGTTTCATATCCAACTATAGAACTGAATCGGAACTAAACCAACCGATTTCGATTCAATCCGATCCAGTTCTTTATATTGAAAAAATTATAAAAATAAAATATGAAACTACTTGTGAGGCTGAAAATAGATAAAAATATAGTATTAAATCGATTGTTATTCTTGTAATCTAACGATACGAAAAATCAATTAAACATGACAACAAACAAAAATTTACTTCAAAGCTCAAGATCAACTTATATATATATATATATATATATATATGAAACACATCATAAATGATAAAATCTCGATTGAAAATTAATTCTTACGAAAATCCACATAACAATAACATTATTATCTTTAGTAATTTTCTAAAATCTTAATTCTTGATGGCCGACCACTTTGAAAACAAAAAAGAAATTTGAATTCTTATGAAATATTGAATTAAAAATAATTTTTTTTTCTATTGAGTTGCATTAAAACTATGAATTTGTAAATTATTTAGATTTTAATTTTGATTACCTATTAAAGAAAAAAAGAAGAAATGTATGAAAAAATGAAATTTTAACTCGAGAGATAATTTTCAAGTCTAGTGTTCAAATATCTAGTGTATCTTGCTGCAAGCAAAAAGAGGAATTCGAGATAATCGAGTTCACTGCTGGTTCTCAAAACAGTATCAAGAACCGAATCGAAATTAATCGGTTCTCGATGTATGATCTCAAAATTAACCCATTTAGTAGAGGAACCGGACCAAACCGAGAGATTCTATCTGGTTCTGGTCTGGTTCCATCGATTTTGGAAAAAAATGTCCACCCCTTCTTTTGGACAACAAGACAAGCTCAGCTCGTGTGTCAAAATGTCTGAGCTCAGTCGAGCCAAGTCTAAAATTTGGATACATTGGTTGGCTTGACTCAACTCAACTCATTGTCATCCCTAGCTTTACACCATAACCTCTTAATAAGTGTGATTTGGCTCTTAAACATTTAAAAGTGATATTTTGAGTTCCCAACCTATTTACTTATTTGAATATGATTCCCTGCATAATGAAACTAGTCAATGTGAAAGGTTTAAATCACACGCAACTTTCATTTGACTTAAACTCGGAGGAGATCATTAAAATTTCATGTGAGGGCCCCACTTTACAGAGCCTCTGTTTGGTACACATTAAAATTTTCATTCTCATTCTTCTACTCATTTTTAACCACACATTCTTCAATAAAATAATATTTTCCATCACATCAATTTTTCATTTTTTTTCAACCACACATTCTCCATCAATCTACTATTCCAAAATATATTCTTTCAAAATAATATCCATTAAACACAAAAATAACTTTCAAGTGCGATTTTAAATTGTTTCCATCACACAAGAACCAAAATCAGATTGAGATTCAAAAATGACATTCATGAATTTAATCAGATTGAGATCCAAAATCTCACTATTGAAGGTTGAGTAAAAATCACACTAATTGTTAGGAAGCCGAATCCTAATCTTTCTTTTATATAGGTGAAGACATATATGATCAAAATACATGTAAATTCAATTCACGAGAAATATAATATTTAGTGTGTTAATCAAGTAAGTGTATATTAATTTTGTTCAATCGACTACAATTCGGTAATTACATTTTAATTTGATTTCAATCGGGCGATTACACTTTAATTAAATTTCAAAAGGTCACTTTGTCCGATCTTACAAATGGTAACCGATGACATAACCATCCATAAATGATGATCACCACATTTGAACGTTAGTTATTAGCATGAAATAGATACAATTTCAGTGAAATAAATTATGATCATTTATTAATTATCACGTCATTGATTTCCGTTAATCAAAATAACTAAATTAGACAAAATTACCCCATTAGAATCAAATTACAATATAATTATCCAATTGAATAAAATTTAAATAGACTCGAAAACATAATTGGTATTTACCTAGTTTTTAGGTAACTTCGTCGCATACTTAGCAGATTGCAAACCTAAACGTTGATCCCTCAAGAAATAATTGGGCGGATTGTAGCATATAAAGTGTGTATAGTTTTTATTAGTGGAAATAATTTCATATTGAAAAAGAACTGAAAATCATACTCATCCATATTTTGTGGAATTCACAAATATTACAAATTCATCCACCACTTTTAATGACTAATGTGCCAAATGAAAAACAAAATATTAGACAATGCAATATGCATCCCAAATAAAGTATTACCAAAATTTGAGTTCTCATTGCCCTTTGATAAAATCACCAAGATATTCTAATTGATCCCAAAAAAAAAAGTACAATTTTTCACGTGCCCATAAAGTCATCAATAAGTAGAAGAAAACTTGCATAATAAACCAAAAACGATTTTTTAAATCTACGTGAAAATCTTAACATCAAGAAATTAAAATTTCTCAGGCTGTGATCTCCTTCTTAAGCTTTGCAAGCTCCTGCCTAACAACACCAGCTTTCTGCAATGTCAAAATAATCTCAGTTATATCTTAATATTAAGTAATTAGATAATAATTCAGGTATAGAGTAATCGTATTTCGCTACTCTTAAAGGCAACCAAAATTACTCAGTTATTTTCTTTGTTTTCAAACACGAGATATCTTATTTTTACAAAAAGAAAGAGAAAAGCTCCACGTTCAAAATAAGCATCCATTTTGTCCATGTTTGATAAAAATTCTTTAAAACTCATTTTCAACCATACAGATTCTCCCAATAAAAGAATTAACCCCACATTCTCATTTAAAAAAATAATCACTTTTCACAATATCTAGCCCCTGTTTGGCCCCCATTATTTGCCTTTATTTGAAATTATAATTTTTGGAATAATGTTTTTTTTTTAAATGTAGTTAAAAGAGAAGAAATTGTTTTGGGTTTATGTGCAATATTATTTTATTGAAGAAAGTGTAGTTGATAGGAAGAGAGAGAAAAATGGCTATTATCAAGAAATCTACATCAAACAAGCCATTTATTGTTTATAGAGAGCGTACAAAGGTAAAATCCTCCTAAACATGAAAGCGTGCATGAAAATCAATATAGTCTGCCGGTAGTCGTAACATACCTTGATTTTAGCCAACATTAACTTGAACCTATCAAAATCATTCAATGAGGCTCTTCTCTTCTGCACAATCAGCTTCCTTCCCCATGAACTGTTCTCCCACTTGTTTTTCACATCTGCCACAGGAGTCGTAAATTTTCAATTTCATGATGTCAAATAACAATGTGGTGCAAGGTTTTCTAAAATTTCAATACTAACCAGCAGCCTCCATTGCAGCAATAAGAGTCTTCTTCTTTGGAACCCTTTTGATGTCAATCTTGATGTCAGTAAGTTGCAGCCTCTTAAAATTCATTTGGCTCCGCACCATGTCAGGGGCATCAACAAGAGCCTGCCAATTCACAAATAGTTCGATGAACAGATTCAAAGTCGGAACTTTCACTTAATTTCTTTAACATGAACTAAACTACCTATTATAACATTCTAACTATTTGTAAATCAAAAGGGCAATTCAAATAAAAATTTCGCATAGTTAAGTTCCACGATCACATTAATATTTAAGAAGATTAAATATAGTCTAAATCTCAGTATAACATTATTGCTACTGGACAAGACTAAAAAGGAAGCTACCTGGAATGTGTTTTACTTTTTGGAAAAGTAAGTTTTATTAGTGAAAAGGCAACTTTGAAAATCGTGAGCATGTTTGGGAGTGCTTAAGATTCTTATAAAAGCACACCAAAGCACAATTTGACAAATTAAGTAACTTTTAGCTTAGACAAATATGCTCTAATGATGGACTCATCGTCAGTCACAAGAACCTCACTTGTGATATATTTTAAACAAAGCCTCGGATCAGAATGGACTGTTAAACCAACTATTGAAGTATATTAAGGAAAATTGTGCTGCTAGAACATCAGGAGTGTGACACATAACTTAATTGAAATTGTTTGAGAAATGTCATATATTCGAGGCTTAGACTAATAAATCAAATCCTATTACACTTGTTGCCTGTCAGCGCTCAACAGGCCAATTAAGTGGTTTATATTCCCTTGAAGATAAAAAGGAAGATCAAAAGCCCCAAATAAAATCGATTTACGAGCACAATAAACTTCATTACGCTAGAGATTAAAAATACACGAATAAAAAAAAATCTATTTCACCAAACCTGTGTAGTAATTGGAATAACGCAGGAGTAAATATCAATTCAAGACTCGATACAGAAAGTCATAAAAAGGTACAGAAAATGAGAAATCATAGAGTTCTATTCCTTGACAAATTATTATAGAACTATACAAAGAAAAAGAACGAAATTGATTTTAAGCAAATAAACAGTAAATAGTAAAAGGCCAAAATAGATTTTGACAAACCCTGTTCTGGTCGATGACGTCAACGATGACGACGAGCTTCCCATAGTCCTTGCCGTAGTTGACGAGAGCCACCCTTCCGATCTCTACGAACCTCTTGAACGGCTATAAACAATTCGTGAGGGAATTAAAACCTATTCTCAACATACAATCATCGAAATATACATAAAAAAATATGCATAATATAACAGAGAATGAGTTTGTGAAGCTCACCATTTTGGGCGATCTGTGAGAGAACGCGAGAGGACGAGGGCGCGTAAGAGACTAGAATATGAAGTAGGGTTTGGTTAGAGCATTAAGAGGACTAGGGTTTTAAAGTTGACTGGGCCTTTTAATAACCGTATTTGTAATAATGGGCCTTTATGATTGACGCAAATAGCACCAACAAATTGATATTATTGTGGGAGTTTTTATTTTATATTTTTTTGTGAAGTCAATTTATTATTTATTTTTATTTTATTTATAGTCGGAAGAAAATATTTTAAAATTCATCAACAGTGCATAGCAAAAGATATATTCACCATCCATTTAAAAAAGGTGAACATATGAATAGGCCAAGGGTATCCCATGCAATGACGAATTCAGGAATGTCGGTGAGATGATGNTCATCAACAGTGCATAGCAAAAGATATATTCACCATCCATTTAAAAAAGGTGAACATATGAATAGGCCAAGGGTATCCCATGCAATGACGAATTCAGGAATGTCGGTGAGATGATGCAATCGTTGGTTGTCGATCATCAACGAGCTCAATAGCGATATTGTTTATTAATATTTAATTAAATATTATTTAAAAAAATTAATCAATATATAAATACTGTAAAACGTAAAAATCATATACATATAAAAATATAACACATATCAAATGTGTATAAGTTATGAATCTTACAAAATATGAGAATAATAAATGAAAAATGCATTGTGAATTTTACAAAATGTATAGATAAATCATATATTTTTACTAGAAGTTAAGTAGTGCCAAACAAATTATACACCATGAATAAACTAACACACTTATCCAATAAAAAATACATTTAAAAATTTGAATT
>CAIGRT010137097.1:0-10354 GCA_903798405.1 Fraxinus platypoda
ATGTTATATATAGGCGCACCCACTACACACGTTTTTATATGGTTGTTGACGAGGATGAAAGTATTGAAACTTTTGAAGAGTATAAGGATTTTGTGTTGGTAATGATGGATGTGAATGACATGATCACAGGTCGATATGTGCATACTATGCTATCTGTAGAGTAGATAGTGATGTAAAATAGAGTGATGGAAAATAGTAAAAGAATGTAGTAAATATGGCATGAGTTAGTCGACATGGGTATACCACCCTATTAGCCTGCTATAGACTAGATATATGGAATACTTTTGAAAGTTAACATGCACTTCTTTTGACTGGAATTTTTGAATGGTCATATAGCTAACTCATTAACTGTATTTTGTAAAGCAAGTCCTCTTTTGATTATAATATAATTTTGACGGTTCTTTAAACTCTTTATATTATTAATTTAATTGTCATGATATATTTTGGTTTTATTTTGATACGTCTAAGTATAAACTTTTAAATCCTAGAATGATTCAAAAATAATAATATAATAGAATAAAAAGATAAGAAAAAAAAATAATAAAAACTTATNTTTGACGGTTCTTTAAACTCTTTATATTATTAATTTAATTGTCATGATATATTTTGGTTTTATTTTGATACGTCTAAGTATAAACTTTTAAATCCTAGAATGATTCAAAAATAATAATATAATAGAATAAAAAGATAAGAAAAAAAAATAATAAAAACTTATTAATAATAATTATTATAAATTACATTAAGGGTGGAACGTCACATATACCTTTGGCACCAATCAATATGAACCATTAGATCATACCATTTTATATTTAGATATGATTTGATAGACTAGATTGCACCCTAGTCTAATCGCTACAGCCTTTATGGACTTTTTCTAATTCACACATTAAACCTGGAAAAACATATTTGCTCAACAGTTACAACTTTATTTTTTAAGAAATATATAACCACTTCAATATGAATGATTATTGATGTTGTGAATGTGGCTCATATAGAGTGGAACATATGTTTACTGGAAGAATAAACCGATGTCGGAGCGGAGTGGAGTGGAGTGAGGGGAGCGGAGCGACGACATTGACCTCTCGGGGTTTTATTTACTATTTGTTTGCTAGGGACGCTGAATAGGTTGCAGGGGCAATGTCCTCGCGGTACGATACAAAGGTATTTTTTTTGTATGGGGCCCAAAAGTCTTTTATGGACTATGACTAGGGTTACTATATAAATTGATGATATGTAACCCTATTATTCATATTGAATAAAAATATATTCGCTTCGATCTTTGTGGACATAGGTACATTGCCTAACTATGTTAAATCCTTGTGTTGAATTCTCTCTTTCACTTCTCTATTATTGCGTATAAAATCCAACAACTAGTATTAGAGCGTCAGGTCTAGATGGCAAGTTCTTCGATTGCAAAATTCGACGTAATGAAGTTTGACGGAACTGTGAATTTCGGATTGTAGTAGCGAAGGGTGAAGGATTTGTTGGCACGGCAATGGATGGTGAAGGCGCTATCTGGGAAAAAGCCAAATGCTACATTAGTTGCCAATTGAGAAGTGCTCGAAGCGCGAGCAGTGGGTACAATTTGGCTCTGTTTGGCGGACAGTATCATGTATCACGTCATGGACGTTGAGTCTTTGAGGTTTGGCTATAATTGGAGAGTTGTTACATTTCAAAGTATCTCACGAACAAGCACATCTAATGCAGCAGCTATATGGGCTCAAGATGTTAGAGAACATAGATTTGATTCAACACACTAATGTGTTCAATCAAATTATCAGCGATCTGTTGTAACGTGACGTCAAGTTCGATGACGAAGACAAGGCAATGATGTCGTTGTGCTCTCTTCCTCTTTCATACGACCACTTGGTAACCACGTTGACATGGGAAAAGAAACTCTCGAATTGGAAGTAGTCACATCAACCCTGTTGGCCTACAATTAGTGGAAATTGTGTACGGCTGAAAGTTCACATGGTGCAAGATTGATCATGAAAGGCTACCAGGATCATGGGAGAAAGAAAGACAGTGTGGTTTTTACAAAGGGAATATGAGATCGAAGTCAAGAAATCAAAACAAGAAAAATGTCAAATGATACAAGTGCCATCAGATGAGTCATTTTAAAGATGAATGTCCGAATAAGAAGCAAAGTGATGAAAATAAAGGCGATGGGTCCTCAAATTCAGCTAGTATTGTAAAAGGAGATTCAGATTCTGGAGATGGAGACGTGCTTTCAGTCTCTGCAGGTAATTCTGACATATTTCATGACTCTTGGGGTACTTGATTCAACCTCTTCATATCACATATATCCCCACTGGAATTGGTTTGATTCATATCGTTCGGGTAATTTTAGATATGTTCTAATGGTTCATGATGCATCATGTAAGGTCATTAGAATGGGGTCCATAAAATTTAAAATGTTTGATGGTGTGGTGAGGATTTTGAATGATATTGGGCATGTACCAGAGTTTGGATGATGTCCATAAAATTTAAAAGGTCCTAATTTCTTTGGGCACTTTAGACACCGGTATTCATTCTTATAAGTCAGAGTGTGGGGTCTTGACAGTGAAGAAAAGGGCTATGATTGTGATGAAGGATCAGAAATGGGTAGGGAATATTTACAAACTATTGGGGAATACAGTTGTGGGTGGAGTTGTTATAGCAGAATTCAAGTTATATGACACTCTCTTATGGCATATGTGACAGGGGCATATAGGAGAACGTTGTAAGATTGATCTTCATAAGAGGAATATATTGAAGAGAGTAAAATCATGAAGCTAGATTTCTGTAAGTTTTGTGTACTTTGGAAATAGTCTATAGTACAGTTCAAGATGGGAAGCAAGACAGAGGGCATTCGGATGTTTGGGGACCAGTAAGGGAGTTGTCTAAAGGTGAATCTTAATTACTTTCATTGACGACTTCTCTAGAAAAGTCTGGGTATATTTCATGAAGCACAAGTCTGAAATCTTTGCTAAACTCAGATTGTCGAAATCAGAAGTAGAGAACCAGGTAGGAAAATTAAGTATCTTAGGACACACAACGGTACAAAGTATACAGATTCACAGTTTTTGAAAATTTGTGAAGAGCATGATATTCAACAGCTCTATACTGTTCGCAAGACACCGCAGCAGAATGATGTAGTGGAAAGAATGAACAGAACAATTGCAGAATGGGCAAGATGTTTGAGGCTGAATGTAGGGCTTTCAAAGTATTTTTGGGTAGAAGCGCTAAACATGGCATGTTATGTCATAAATAGATCACCACGGGCAGCACTAGATGGAAAAGTTGAAGTGGAAGTTTGGACAGATAATGAAGTTGATTATTCTGGATTGAGAGTATTTGGGTGTCCGGTTTATGTGCATATATCTAGTGATCAGATATCCAGGCTCGATGTGAAATTAAAAAAGTGCATTTTTCTGGGCTATGTGAAAGAAGTAAAAGGGTACAAATTTTAGGATCCAAAATCAATAGGGATGCAGTCTTTGATAAATCATTTATACTTAAAGTTTCTCCAGATAAAGAGAAGTTCAGTTCAAGTGATGGTAGCAGCAAGAGTCAAGTAGTGAAGGTAGAGTTAGACAATGTGACATAGAGATCAATGATCAGAGAACAGATGGCTCTGGCTCAGTACAGGAGCAGTATCATAGTATTGCCATAGATATACCACGTCGCACTATCAGGCCACCGACGAAGTATAAATTCGAGATTCAGTTTCTTTTGCATTCATTACCAGCAATATTGATCCTATAACTTTTCAGGATGTCGTTGGTAGATAGGAGAAAAGTAAATGGATGGAGGCTATAATGGAGAAATTAAGTCATTGCATAAGAATGCTATCTGGGACTTGGTGGAGCTTCCAGAGGAGAAGGGATCGATAGAGTGTAAGTAGGTATACAGAAAGAAAGAAGCAATGTAAAAAAAGAAGGGAAAACATACAAGACTCAGTTAGTAGCTAAGGGATACTCACAGGGGAAAGGAGTAGATTATGATGAAATTTTCTCTCTAGTCGTTAGACACGCTTCCATCAGGATTGTCTTGGCAATGGTGGTCAGTTTTGATTTGGAGTTGAAGCAGCCGAATGTTAAGACAACTTTCTTTCATGATGATTTGGAGTAGATTTTCATGGAGCAACCAGAGGGGTTCTTGGAACCAGGAATATAAAATCTTGTGTATAAACTAAAGAAATCTTTATATGGGCTTAAGCAATCTCCACGGCAATGTTACAAGAAGTTCGACTCCCACGTGATTCAGATTGGCTACAATCGCTGTAAGAATGATTGTTGTGTCTACTACATAGTTCTTAAGGATGATTCATATATTTTTTGGATATTGTATGTGGATGATATGCTAATTGTTTCATAGAGTATGGATGAGGTAAATAGATTGAAGTCTTTGTTGAGCAATAAGTTTGACATGCAAAACTTGGGATCGGTTAAGAAGATTCTTGGCATGGAGATCAACAGAGATAGGATGGCCAGAAAGTTATGGATGTCTCAGAAAAATTATTTGAAGAGAGTGTTGGAAAGATTAAGCATGTCTGATGCAAAACCAATGGGTACACCATTGGCAAATCACTTTAGATTGTCTATTAATCAGTGCCCAAAGAATGAAGAAGAAATTGCAGAGATGTCCAAGGTGGCTTATGTCAGTGGAGTAGGGTGTTTGATGTATGTAATGGTGTCTACCAGACCAGATCTAGCACATGCAGTTAGTGTGATGAGCAAATACATGGCTAATCCCGATAGAGAGCATTTGAGAGTTGTAAAGTGGATTTTCAGGTATTTAAGAGGTACAATGGAGTGTATGAGCATGTTTGAAAGACAACATGATGATATTTCAGTTAAGGGATATATAGACGTAGATTATACATGCGACTTGGATGACATGAGGTCATATAGGTTGTGTTTTCACATTCACAGTGGGGCCTATATGTTGGAAATCAATGGTGCAGTCACTTGTGGCATTATCCATGACTGAAGCAGTATACATGGAGACAATTGAGGTAACAAAGGAATTATTGTAGTTAAGAGGGCTTGTTAGGGAGCTTGGGATCAAGCAAGATGGAATGGAACTATATTGTGATAGGCAGAGTGTCATCTTCTTAGCAAAGAACCATATTTATCATGCAAGAACCAATCATATTAATGTGAGATTTCACAAGATAAAGGAGTTGGTTATTTCAGGAAAACTGCTATTAGAGAAGGTTCATACTTCAGAGAATGCATCAGACATGTTGACAAAGCCAATCACAATGGATAGATTCAAACATTGCTTGAACTTGATTAATATCTCTAGGTGTTAGAGAGGAGATGTTCCAACCTATTGGTCCCAGATGGTGTTTTCTACGAGCTATATTCTTTCCATTATTTCTCTTAAAGGATAATTATTCTTCAGAGTAGAGATTGTTGTGTATGTGGCTCATATAGAATGAAACATAAATTTATTGGAAAAATAGGCCGATGCGAGAGCGGAGCACACCGAACATGGTTTAATTTGCCGTCTGTTTGCCAAAGACACTTAATAGGTTGGGGGTGCAGAGGCAATGCCCCCGAGATACGGTACAAGGGATATTTTCATGTACGGACCCAAAAGTCTTTTATTGGCTAAGATTAGAGTTAGTATATAAACTGATGATGTAACTCTATTATTCATATTAAATAAAAATATCTCTGCTTCGTTCCTTGTGGACGTAGACACATTGTCGAACCACGTTAAATTCTTGTGTTGACTTTCCTTTTTTACTTTTGTATTATTGTGTATAAAATCAAACAATTGATTGCATAATTTAAGAAGAAAGACGAAGGATACTGAAAACAAGAACTACATGAGAGAGTTTTTGTATTTCATAATAATAGCGAAATACACAATAATGTCCTTTACATCCCCGCAATATTAAAAATAAAATTAATGAGTAGGTTTATTAGTGGTAATAATATCCTTAACATCCCCTGTAATCTCGTGGGGCTAGTGAACAAAATGAGCTTGGATCAAAGAGCAAGGGATCATGGAGCTGGCAATGCTTTAGTAAGCATGTTTGCTAATTGATTTTACACGAAGTATAGCATATATGAAGGGTGTGAGCAGACCACCTTTTCTCTTATGAAATGAAAATAAATTTCTACTTCGTACGAGCATGAAGAATGGGATTTTCTACAAGTAAGTATCACTAACATTGTCATAAGTAAAAGAGTGCCTCAAAATCGACATGTAAATATTTAAACGAATGAATCTAAATAACTTGAGTTGAATTGTTAGCAAAATGATGAAAATTCCAATTCTATACTTGATCAAGAATTTTTTGTGCTTGGAAGAAATCTAAGAAACGAGACTAGACCCAACGAAAGTATAATATCTACTGCTATACTTCCAATCACCAGGGTTTTTGGATTGAGTACATTGATGTTTGATACTTGTACATGTGAGATTATGATATATTTTGAGCACAATAGTCATAATAATCATCTTGTGTTTTTGGACTGAGTATATTGATAAAATAGGTTGAACTTGCATGCTTATAACCAAATTCCAAGTACTGAAACTTGAAATCACAAAAACGAGGTTGAATCACTTGTCTTTGTTTTACTTTTTTCCTATACTGCTTTGTACTCTCTTTCTAGTTAGAACTCAATCACAAGGGCAAGAGTTTGATAGCCACAATCCATGAACCAAATTTAAGATGTTATACTTCCATATAAAGTCACAACCTTTATGTGTTTTCACCCTTTTCTTCACACACGAATTCTGCATTTTTTCTTCATATGATATGGATATAGTGGAGGCTGTATATGGAAGTTACGGGTTGTGAGAGGTTGAGTTTCAAATTCAATTTCTAACTCCTCCCTCCAAAACCCATTTCCATTCAATACAGGTTGATCGACCGATATGGGTGACCCGTTTATTCCAACAATTGAAAGCACAACCACTTAACAAATTGAGAGGATAGAGTTGTTGACTAGGTTGACATTAACCTTAAAATTTTGATCATAAAAAATTAATCAATCTTGTTTACTAACAATTGATTTTAAGTTATTGTAGTCTTCAAAGCATTTAATGATAAATTGATCATCATCAAAAAATCATAATCAAGATTATCCTTATAAATCGGACTCTATAAAGAAAGTCAAGATCGAAGTCAGATCTTTCAAGCATTCAAGTAAAAAATCTTTCAAGACGAGAGTTTAAGAGCCAAATTTAGACAAAATGTAAATGTACGAATACTTTGATATTAAGCAATTAATTATAAAAGCTCAAAAACTATTTTATGTACCAAAATTATTTTGACATCACTTGATAATATTATTTACCTATTAAAAACTTGTTGAATGATTAAAGTATACTTTCCAAAAATTGAAGTTTTTCGAAGTAAATCGAATGACTATTTGGTAGATCGGTCGATTAGATGACCTTTGGTAGACCAATTAACCAAACTGATCGACTGATTGAAGGATAGGCAGACCGAACTCCAATGGTTCAAAATTTGAACGTTCTTATTTCTGACCCTGTACTTTCCAAACGGCTACATTTTGGGTCATCCGAACTTACATCGATCGACCAACATGATTCATAACTCTTGATAGTTTTACTAACAATTTTCTATAAATTGATTCTCTTTTGCAAACAGTAACAAGAGTCTTTGAATTGTTTTCTTATGAGAAATATTTTTAGTCAATCTTTGAATTTGCATTGTAAATATTTCTTCTACATCTTTATCTTGTAAAACTTTTAAAACATCAACTACATAAAAAAAATTCACCTAACACTTGAACTATCATTTATTACTAATTGAAGTGTTGGTCTCTCTTGATACTTAATTTATATCTATAATTTATTGTAAAATTATTTCATCAAACCTTTGGGTCATAATGAGGTCCCTTTAAAGCTTGATATTATATGGGGATCAACGCTCCTGCTTATAAGTCACCGAAAGCTTTGTAGGGGTTTTGATTGCAGCATAAGTCAATTAGTATAGTGGAAAGGCCTTGCTCATGATAGAGATGTGGGTAATAGGGGACGTAGATTATTAGTTTGGATTGAACTTCCATAATTAGATAGTTTGAAATTCTATCTACTCTTTTATTTATCTTTATTTTTCAATTATTATTTGATTGATCTACGTGATTTTAACTTACTTAATTTGAGATTAATATTCAAAAAAATTCGAAAACCATTTCACCCACTCTTCATTAGTTATTCTTAGGTTATCAATTGGTATCAGAGCAATGTGATCATTTTGAAATTAAGATTTTACAATCTTAAGCAATAACTAACCATAATCTTCAAAATTTTGAGAGACATTCTATAAATCGTCATTCTTTTATTGATGGTACTCTTTATAACTATTGGGATGTTAGAATAACGAAATACATTTAATAAATAGATTATAATATTTGGGAGGCTATTTAAATTGGTGCTTATGCGCTTAGAAAAGTTGTTACCAAATCATTTCAAAACCTATTGAGGAGTACAATGATAAGGATAAATAAAATTATCTTTAAATACTAGAGCCAAAAAAAAAAAAATCTAATATGTTGTGCTTTAGATAAAAATAAATTTAGTCGCATTTGCACATGTGATCATTTTGAAATTAAGATTTTACACTCATGATATTTGGCATGCTTTATAAGTCATTCACATGGGTACTAGCAAAGTTAAAAAACTAATATTAGTCTCATGATTAAAGATTTCAAACATTTCTTCATAAAACAAAACGAACCTATTGTTATATGATTACTCGTTTACCAATATTGTTAATGTCCTTAAAGGATTTAATTGACACTTTACTAATGGTGAACTTGTGAGTAAAATGCATAGGTATCTCTCAAATGATTGGAGCTCATTGAGGATGTCGATAGAAAATACCAAAGATGTCAACAAATATCAATTGGAAGAGCTCTATGAAATATTGACGACATATGATCTAAATCATGTCAAGACGAAGGAGAAAATAAGAAAAAGCAAAGAAGAGGAAACGAAGGAGCCTCCTGAGTGCCAAATTACTTTGAAATTGACAATTGATGAAGACACTTCAAACGAAAACATAAATGATGAAAAAATTGATGACCTAGTTCTTCTTGTCAATAAATGGAATGTTTTTGCAACAATCGACTATTCCAAAAGAAAGAAGAAAGGGGTGAGGAAAAAGAATAAAATTATTGTTTGTTATGATTGTGACAAACTTGAAAACAAAAAAAATTGAATGTCCCAACAAGAAGATATTCATAAAAAAGAAAAGTATTTCAGGCAATACAGGATGAGAGTGATGATAAAGACTATGAAGAAATTGAGAGTTAAGAGGAAGTTGCCAACATGTACTTCATGACTATTGTAAATTATGTAAACTCAAATGATAGCAAACATAAGTGGATTCAAAAATCCACAAACACTAACTACCAATGACTCAAAGTTGTATGAATACTAAACATCAAAAAAATTAAATTATTTCTTGAAGGTGTTAAAGAAAATAAAGGACAAATAGTTCTTGGATAGTGGGTGCTCAAAGAAAATGGTCAGATATCAAACTTTGCAGATCATGTCAATTTTGAAGATAATGTCAATAAAAAAAAAATCATTTGAAAATATTGATAATCATTCATCTCCATCTATTGAAAATGTTCTTTTAGTTGATAACCTTAAACATAATTTGATTAGCATTAGTCAATTATGTGATAATGTTATCTTATTAAATTTGATTCTTTCAAATGTCTTTTATTGAGGATGTAAGTAATGTTTCTAGAAAATCGAAGTAAGGATATTTATGTCATAAACATTGAATTTGAAAGTGAAGTAAAATGTTTATCATGTTTAAAAGACGAGACTTGGTTGTGGCATTGAAAATTAGGTCATATTAGCATGGAAATTGTTTTGTTAGAGGTTTGCCAAATTTAAAATTTGAAGAAAATAAAATTTGTGATGCGTGTCAATTTTGAATACAAGTAAAAAGTTCTTTCAAACCAAATCAACATTCTTCAACTACAAAATCTTTATAACTTTTCCACATGAATCTTTTTAGATCATCTAGAATCGCAAGATTAAATGTAAACTCTATACATTTGTCATAGGTAACTTTTCTAGATGTACTTGGGTACCCTTTTTTTAGCCTAAAAGATGAAATTTTGAATGTATTTCAACATATTTGTTTTGTAAAAAGTTCAAAATGAAAAGGGATATTCTATTACTACCATTAGGCCCCCGTTTGGTGCACATTTTTGGAAAAAATAATACATTTTTACTGTTGATGTGATGGGGAATATGTGGTTGAAAAAGAAGGAAAAGTTATTGATGTGATGGAAAATATTATTTTATTGAAGAATGTGCGGATGAAAATGAGTAGAAGAATGAGAATAAAAAAATAATGTGG
>CAIGRT010137111.1:0-10211 GCA_903798405.1 Fraxinus platypoda
GTTCAATTTTCCAGCTATTTTGCACCAATAAGAAATGTCTAATTCCAAGCATTAAGTGAAATAAATGGACTAATTGACTAATAGTGAGACCCTTAACATTTACTCAAGAAAAGCGTTTGATTAAGCCTGACCCCCTTCAATTATCAAGTGACAATGATGCAATTAGCATAATATTTGATGATTTTGAAAATAAAATTTAATTTCTTTTTATATCTTCTTGCTAAAAACTCTGATACCATGTTTGATATTCTGATTTCCAGCCATGGTAGCTCAATTTTGAGGTAATCCTTCTTCTCCTTTACTGGTTTCGTCACTTGCAGTTCTGGGATTCCAGAATCTACTGCTCTGATACCATGTTCGAGTATAGAAATCAGCACCAATTTTATTATCTGAGCTCAAAGGAGAATTACAGATCCAGTTCGTATTTATAGAAGAAGGAAAGAGATTAACTAACTAGAAACAAACTTATAACAATGAGGTCCCTGAACTATGGAAGATGACCAATTAAGTCCTTTGGGAATTAACTTGTACATAAATAAATGGACTAATTGTGAGACCCAACATTTACTCAAGAAAAGCGTTTGATTAAGTCTGACCCCCTTCAATTATCAAGTGACAATGATGCAATTAGCATAATATTTGATGATTTTGAAAATAAAATTTAATTTCTTTTTATTTCTTCTTGCTAAAAACTCTGCCTACATTTGATGCACAAACAGCCTTGGTTCAACTATTAACTGATTTGTCAATAAATATAATCCAAGGCTTAGAGCCGAGGAACCTCATGAGCCCAAATTTACAATATACATTCGCTGTCTCTCGATAATAATTTTAGACCTCAACACGTCGTCTTTTCTTATTAAATAGGAAAAAAAACACGACATATATCTTGACACATATATAACAGTTTGGCATCTCATTTGTTAAGAATGAATGATACGCTAAAGTGTAAATAATATATTTGGGGGACAGCAAATTCGGAACAGTATGTTTAAATTCGGCACTCACTCCACGCAAGATGATAAACAATAATTCAAGAGTCCCATAAATAATTAAGTATGTGCACTTTTCTTTTAGGCATTTTCCATGGAACTTTCCACTTTTTGCCATGTTTAATAGGTAAAATATTGCATGGAATTTGTTTTCCAATGAAGCCTCGCGTGATTGGCTTTTCCTTGTTTTTTTAGGAATTAGTTTTCCCACCAATTTGGTGGGAAAATGATTTCCAGCCCCCATTTTTTTTTTATTTTTTGCAATGAAAATTTTTTTTATAGACAATTGTAAAAAAAAATTCCTTTAATGGACAATTTTCATGGAAAACAAAGTCAAACGAACATCAAAAGATCCAAAATTTCAACATTTTTCAGGTGGAAAATTATACCAATCAAACACAATTAATTGACAATTTTCAGGAAAACAATTCTAGATAATTCAATTCCTTTTAATTCATTTTCTTTCCACTAAAATTTCACTCTTGCAATCAAACGGGCCCTTAGTATATTTTATATGCCTTCTTTCCTTGACTTTGTGATAATCCATTTTAGGTCAAGACCCTTTTGAGAGAGAGAGAGAGAGTAATCGAGTGTATTGAAAATGGACCCATTTTAACTTAATGGAGGACTACACTAACTTTGGTTGACTAGTTGCAACATTTTTCTCACCCATCATCTTCAATTGGAGATGTAATTACAGAAGCTTCTCACACAATGCACCAAGTAGCTAGAAAGGGATAAAAATAAAAATAATAACTACAAAAACATAAATTCCATCACCTAATAATTTTACTAAAATTTTGTTTACGAGATCTTAGTATACTGGAAAAAAAACTCAATCTTCGGAATCGCAAATTATATTTGGAGGTATATGTATGTATGTCGCATAAAATATAAGAAACTTGTTAAATTAAATTTAGTATTTTTCAATTTAACAAGTATTAAATTCATCGAGAATTGAAATAGGAAACGGGCGACGTATTTCAAGAGTTAATAGGACCCCCCAAAAAAAAATGGAAAATAATTGCTTACCTTTTAAGATCGTCAAGTCGTGCTAATTCCAATTAATCTTATTTAATCTCATCTATGTGTGGACTTTGACCTGTTCACATGCCTTTCTTACAATAAAATTTGTTTGTTTCCTTTGTTTGAAGGCTGAAGCTCCNGAAAATAATTGCTTACCTTTTAAGATCGTCAAGTCGTGCTAATTCCAATTAATCTTATTTAATCTCATCTATGTGTGGACTTTGACCTGTTCACATGCCTTTCTTACAATAAAATTTGTTTGTTTCCTTTGTTTGAAGGCTGAAGCTCCACCAAACGACCCCACTTCCAACGCTAATCACGGACTCAAACGCGTTTATCTAGTGCCTCCAAACATTTGTTCTAGTAAGTGCATTGTGTGCAACATATGTATCAATACATATACTCCTTCAAATAGTCAGTCCGAAAGGAATCACGAGTTGAAAAGATGATCAAAAAGAGTATAATTAAGTCACAAAAACTATCCGGTGTAAATTACTTGATATTATGGTGAGCCTGTCCAAAGTTCGTACTATGTTGTTTTACCATAAAATAAATCGATATGTATATGTTTGTGCACGGACATGTGTGTGGACTCGTTTGTACAAAAATTATACATAATTATCGTATTTTATCTTGTATTGAAAGTAAATTTTCATGACAATTAAATATGAAAATAATAATCAATGCATAAGGATTTAGATTACTCATTTTAATAAAGCTGACATTTTTTAAGATGGAACCCTGGTGCACAATAGATTTTATATGTACATAGACATGTTCAAACATTAGATAAATTTTTTAGAAAAATTAAAAAATCTGGGAAGGATTTATTATAGTCTTTTTTGTCCTTTTTTTTTTTGGAGGTGTGGATTTTGTACAAAAGGAAGAGACAATTATACTAAAGATAGTCATAGTCTTGGTTTGTAAGGAATACAAAGTTGAAATTAAATTAGTATTGAACCATGTCATTTGTAAGGGTCGTCCACTCATCTTCCAAGTAAACAATTAATTTTAACAAAATGGTTCATGGTTTCCACAACTTTTCAACCACGGATATCATCAACTTCTACAAAAATCTACTAAAAATCTGATTCTAATTCCCACCAAACAGGGGCTAAATGATCTGATCAATTTTTTCAGTGTTTCTTCTCTTTAACCGATCAGAAACATTTATAATTTTGTGAATCCCAAAATATTACTTGCCAAATTACCAATTCAAGCTTTTGGAATTCAAATAGTTCGAAAACAAATCGTAAATCTTAGTGATCTTCTCTATCTAATGTATCATAAGACATAAACTAACGTAGCACTTTCATTGCTTAAATAATGACTAATTGCATGTGGGGGGAACCTTCTTACTTCCTTGTTCTTTATAGACAGAGGCAGCTATGAAATATAAAATCCTTTTATAATCTAGGTGGTAAGGGGAGAAAATCCCTCTTGAGTTACCGACGCCAGCCCATTAAATTTTGAAGGCAAAAAATGAATCAGCAGTGTCCCCTGCTCCATCCCTACTAAGCACAACTATTTTTTACTTTAATGATTATATACATAAAGATTTATAATATATGACAGTATATTATGCTTCTTCAATGACAAATCACATTTCTTTGGACAATGACAAAACAAAAATAAAAAAAAATATTCAACAACACGGGTGCTGCCCGTGAAGCACCTGTATGGTTTCTAGCAACAATTCCCCCTACGAAGGGAATTGTCCGTAAATAATAGAGATTTGTACCTACCTAACATCTCATATAGCCTCTGAATATATTCTCATAGAATTGTAAATACATAAGAATTTTGAATCATGGTAGAATGTCAGGGAAATTTACCAGGCATTTTGTCAGGTTCACACTTAACAAATTGTGATTGACGGTTGGACAAAAAACAATTTTAACACTGTCAATCACAGTCTGCCATCTCACCCCTAGCACAATCTCCTGGCAATATCCAAGAATTTTACACTAGCAATCAACCACATTTTTTAATAATTTAAATTGAAAAACAATTTTGTCATATTAGGTGACATGGCAACTTGAAATTCTATTTATATGTGATGATAGTCTGGCAATAAACTTGCAAGCCAAAGTTTTGAGTACTTGATGGCCCCTCTCATTTCTTCTCCTCTCTTTAATCTTCTGCTTATTTCTTTCACTTTTCTCTCTTTTTTTCTGATTAAAAGCTATGCTTTGGAAGGAAGAAAAGTCATAGAAAGCCATTATCATACTGTTGAAATCAGTTCTCTACTGCCTGCCTCAGTCTGCAGCCCCTCCACCAAAGGTTACACATACAAATTCTATATATATCTCTACCTTTACTCTTGTGCTTGCGTGTTTATTTATCGATCATTAGTAAATCTAAGTATTTTTAATTAAAGTTTTTTTTCTGTTACGTAATTTTGTACTGTGGGTCCGGTCGGACCTTGGCAGAGAGGATTCTGATCAAGAAAATGAAAAGGGTACAGGAGATCAAGGAGAACGTCCGGTTTTTGTTTTAGGCCCTGTGGCTGTTTGATAGCCCAATTTTTCCATAAAATGGAAATTATACCACAATTTTCCACTTTTTAGCCTGTTTGATAGGAAATATTTTTTTGGCAATTGTTTTTCTCATTTCGATCACGTGACCATTTATTCCACAAAAATAAGGAATTGAAATTCCCATGGGTGAGATGGTTTTTTATTTTCTTGGCAATTGAACCAAATCCTATCATTTCCCTTTCTCTTTCTTCTCACGCCACTCCCCCATTCCCATTTCTCACCCTCTCCGCTTCATTTCTGGAATAGCAGCAAAATCGATAAAAAAAAATCTCTACATAATACAATTTCCATAAAAAAACAAATCCAATCAAACAACAAAAGATGAAAAATTTCAACATTTTTCAGGTGGAAAATTATATCAATCAAATTCAATTAATTGATAATTCCCAATAAAACAAGTTCTAGGCAATTCAATTTCCTGAAATTCATTTTCTTTCCACCCAAATTTCATTCTTACAATCAAACAGACCCTTAATGTATTCTATATTGTTACCTTTTTAGTCTATCGTAACAAACTTTTAATCTATTCTATGTTTCTATGTTTTTCATATACCACGTGCTAAAAACAAGTTATTTATTTTTCATTTGCGAATTTTCTTTTCTTGCAAATAAAACTCACCTTTTTTAAAGTAAAAATAAAAATAAAAATGTAATATTTAAGCACATCTGAATATTAATGATTTTATTGTATTTACACCAAAAATGTAAGTAGTATTTGTACTGAATTTCTCATGGTTTTTCATACATAGAACTTACCATGTACAAGAAAAATACTCTCTAATATGACATCCAAATCTTTTATTATTCCTTCTTTCAAGCAATCATCTCTCTACAAAAAAAAATTGTGTTTTTTTCTGGGTTATAGTTGTACCCTTTTTCGACACGCACGAACCGCGCGATAAACATATTTTTCTTTCTAATGTTATTAACTATTATAGAGTCTACCTTACCGAACAAGTCCAAAGAATTTAACTCTTATGCTTGCTTTTAGCTAGTAATGATTTTTTTCTTGTAGGATTATTGAAGTTTACAGTAAATAAAGAAGAAATTCGTTAAGTGCATCACAGCTGTATTGAGTGTAAACCTAACTTTCATGTTGAGAAGAAACAGAAAACAAGTGGATTGCTGGCTAGTCATTTGTCATATGCTGTGTATATTATGCTCTTTGTCTGTGTGTAATTAATCTCTGTGGATTTTTGTGTTTGTATGTTGTAGGGGTGGGGTGTATTACACCGCAAATTCACTTTCTGTTATGCATAAATTAGATATATATTTCTATTATACTATGTCGACTACTATGTATCAAACTCGAAATATCATGACTCTTATTGTTATGAGAATACTATTTAATTAACCTACACCTGTTTGAACTGCTTAGTTTCTGTCTTTCATTACTAAGAATCGATACGATCTTAATTTGCATAATTATAACATATTATTAGGTAGAGACATGCTCAAATATGTTATGTCCTAATTGATCATACACTGATCAGGTCCCAGCAAGAGGCCATCTACATTGAAAGTTTTCCACAAGCATGGTCCATGTTCTAAACACAGCCAAGACAAGGCCACCCCATCCCTCGATGAGGTACTCTCCCATGACGAGTCCGGAGTTGACTCGATCCATTTTAAGATCAATCAAAACGTAGACAATGACAAAATTGAGGATAAGAAAGCGATCCTTCCGGCCCAATCCGGTCGATCACTCGGCTCAGGAAATTACATTGTAAGCCTTGGCCTTGGAACACCCAAGAAATCCTTGTCCTTGGTTTTTGACACTGGAAGTGACCTAACATGGACTCAATGTCAACCTTGTGCTCGTTCTTGCTATACACAAAAAGAACCAATTTTCAACCCTACTAAATCGACCTCTTATTCAAATGTCTCGTGTAGTTCAACTCAATGTTCTCAGCTCTCCTCGGCGACCGGAAACAGCCCAAGGTGCTTTGGCCAAACATGTGTGTATACCATACAATATGGTGACCAATCCTTCACCATGGGATTCCTTAGTCAAGACACATTGACCATATCACCATCAGATGTAGTTCCAAACTTCTACTATGGTTGTGGCCAAAACAACCAAGGCCTGTTTGGCAACACGGCCGGCATACTAGGCCTCGGCCAGGATGCTCTCTCTATTGTGTCCCAAACCGAGCAAAAATATGGAAAGTACTTCTCATACTGTCTCCCATCATCATCCTCCTCATCTGGACACTTGACATTTGGAAACAGTGGAGTTTCAAGCAATGTGAAATTTACCCCTTTTGATAACTCACAAGGTACATCATTCTATTTCATCAACATTCTAGGAATCAGCGTTGGCACGACTCAGTTGTCCATTAGTCCATCCGTGTTCAAGACTGCAGGCACGATCATAGACTCTGGTACAGTCATAACTCGACTCCCCCCTGGAGCCTATAGCGCTTTGAGCACCGAATTCAAGAAAGAGATGTCAAAGTATCCAAGTGCGCCGGCCTTCTCGATATTGGATACATGCTATGATCTTAGCAATTATACCACAATAACCATTCCAAAGATTGGGTTTACTTTCGACGGCAATGTGAAAGTGGATATAGTGGCTATGGGAACACTTGTTGCTGTTGACTCGTCCCGCGTGTGTCTGGCTTTTGCAGGAAACAGTGATGCCTCGGATATTGGCATTCTCGGAAACGTCCAACAGAAGACGTTGGAGGTGGTTTATGATGTTGCCGGAGGGAAGCTAGGATTTGGCCCTGGTGGATGTTAAAGGGCACATGCATACACATCTACAGAAAGCATATAGTGTGTGACAATAATTTAGACTTAAAAGATTCAGTGAAAGAAATTTGCTGATAAAATTTATAGGGAAAACTTAAGCTTGTGTAATGCTTGTAAGCAGGAAAACTGCTCTTCCTCAAAATTTAGATTCAATCTTCGCCATTTGAGATACATGCATAATTATATTTTCTCCTAGTCGCAATAGAGGGAAAAAAACACGACTTGTGATCAGTTAATCTTTGATTTCTTGACTCGGGGTTATGTGCATGAACAAATTACATGACTTCAATATTGTATACCAAGCATGTCTAAGTCTCAAAGATGCTAGGTCGAACAGTTTTGCAGTACCAAGTGCAATGGTGGTAAACTATTCTTCTTATCAAGTGCAGTTGGGAATTAATTTGTAAAAGAAAAGATACTGAACCAACAATAAGCTATTTTGCAGATTATACTTCTTATCAAAATTTATTTTCAACCACACATTCTCCCAACAATAACCAAAAATTAATCTTTATCCTCACTATTTTTATTGGTCATTGTTTAAGCAGCCAGAAAATCGATAATTCCAAACACAATAATGTAGATTAGCATATTAATCCGATTAACGTTATTAAAACATCGCTTAAAGATTAGAATTTAGTATCTAGAACCACCACGAATATGCCAAATCCTACAACCACTTTTTACCCTCATTTGGCATCTTATGAGTCCCTATCCAAGCTAGAATCCAGTCGCAGCCACTCCTAAAACCTAATACTAGTAGTATCACAACTACTTTAAAAAATAATCTCGATTTTCAGCCAATCTACTGTTCCAAACTAACCATCCACCATTTAATGGATCCTTTCATTTATTGTCCAATGCATTATAACTCAATTGGGACAAACACTGCAATTTTCCCTTTATTGGACTTAGCCAGCTAATTTGGCTTTCAGCACTAACGATCTCTCGTGTTAAAGAATTTCATGAAAAAACTATGTTTCCTCTCAAATCTCTTGTAGTCAAATAAAATATTTTCAAAAAATTATCGAAACATATTCAACAACAATTTTGTAAAATAAATCCCAAGTGTGTGTGAAAAAGTAATTACTTAAAAAAATGAGTCTTTTAAAAATGTACCATTCAAAGTAATTAATTTACATGCCTCAGATACAAAGTGACACGACTCCCGAAATTAGAAGAACGTGAATCATCTAATGGTAACGAAGAAATGTAGAATTCAACTTGGTTTATTTGATTTTGTGCATATATTCGTTATATTCCAGATCTTTCCAAAAAGAATGGTTTCAAGTTGAATTACACATCGAGAGCAAGCATGGCACTGTTATAATCAGCATGACTACAAGAAAATTAAAAGGCGAGACATGATTGACATTTATCAACCAAAAAAACTACATGTACTCACTCAGCAGCAGTAATGGAGCTCAAATGGTTGGCACAGCAACAAAGACATGCATAGGCTAACTACTAAGAACATGTATCCTGCTTCAGTATGGCCTTGTATGAAACCTCTCCATAAGATGAAATAATTTCAGAAACGATCCCCTGAGAAAGAAACAGATAGATATAAGTTTGAGTATGTTACTGATTGTTGTTTAGGTTCAATAACAGTGTTCACAAAATAGTCAAACATTTTATTGTTAGAAGGGTATGTAAAAGGATAAAAACCACCCATTGTTCGGATATGAACGGTAGTCAGGCTCCATTACAATTCTCACTCTCCAAAGAAACATTCTAATTTACCCATCTATTTGATGATGGTTCTCAAAAAAGAAGGAAGAACTGTCTTATGTCCAACTCTTTTCGATAACTGGAATCATTTGCAGCACCAACAAGATAAGGACAAGTAGAAAAAGATAATTAACTTAGTAAAATTTATAATAACCGATATAATTTGCATAAAATTATTTGAGCGTAATATTAATTATCGATTCCAATTAACCTGCTGTCCAAAACTTTAGCATTACATAATTTAGAAATGCAACAAGGATACACTACACTATATGTGGTTTTGGTAGTGTTCACAAAATCTCTCAATCAGAATCATTAGTTAGTTTAAGACAGAATAATTAGTTAGTTTAAGAGATCTTGGGGGTGGGGGAGGATTCTGTTATTATTTGATTCGCGTGTATTGAGAGCATAGTGAGGGAAAGAGATGAACCTCTCAAATGTTCATCAACCATTGTAATATTAGTTTTCTCTATTTTTAATATTTGCAGTCTTATTTTGTGTTTCCACATTCATCCATATCACTTTGATAGAACACAGCCGCCATACATTCATCAATTCTCTGGGATCTATCCATTTTGGAAGGAAGGCTGTTGCAAAGAAGCAATTGACAAATCACGTCAGTGGAGGAGAAAATGGAGGAGGTTTCTAGTGATTTAAAGCAGCAGGAAACTCTGGAGAAAAATGTAGGGATAGCATTGGAAAGGCTCTCAATAACGGAGAAGATGGAATTGATGTTACAGAAATTAGGGGAAGGGAGCCTGCAGGAATCCAATCAGAGCAGGAAGCAGTAGGAACCAGAGTTGAACCATACAACAACACAATCAGCGAATTTCAAAGTTTCCATTGGTAGCGCTGGAGGCAGTCAAGGCTATCCATGGAGATTTGAGCAAAGGCTGATGAAGTTGGAGATGCAGGTGTTTGAAGGTGAGAATCCCAATCGTTGACTATTTAGAGCTGATCATTTCTTCGTTGTGAACTCAATGTCGGATGAGAAAAAGCTTGAGGCAGCGGCTATATGTTTTGACGGAGAGGCCTTAGCATGGTTTCAATGGAAGGAAACTTGTCAGACCGTGAGAAGTTGGTTGGAGTTGAAGACACCGTTGCTAGAGAGATTCTGGCCATCACAACAAGGGTCCTGTGCGAGAAGTTTCTAGCCTTGAAGCAG
>CAIGRT010137127.1:0-11557 GCA_903798405.1 Fraxinus platypoda
TATATATATATAATGTCTGTGTGCGTGTTTGTTTGTTCGTTGAATTTTTATTTTTTGAAAGTTTTTAGTTTGGTGAACTTGAAATTATCTAACTAGTTATTGTGGTTAGTTACAAAAGTAAATTAGCATCCTCAGTTAAATATTTGAATGGATAGATACCGTTTGATTGAATGAATTGTTTCTTGGGATTCATACAGAAGTTTATATCTTTCAATTTTCGAATTTGTTTATCAGTTGAGCTAACAATGATCTTTCTGATTTGTCTGAGTATAGGCGTTAAAATTATTATGCCTCTAAATTACTCAACGAAAGACCTGCTTATATTTTATGGGCCTGTATAGGAGTAGGAATGGTAGCCTTCTTTTACTTGAACATTACTTTAATTTTTGTTAAAAAAAGGAACTTCATTTAATTAGTCAGTCCCCTAAGTTGTACACCAGATAGCAGAACACATTCCTGCTTCAGCTCTACAAATCTTATTGATCTTTGGGCTACGTGATAGCGCATAAGGATTTGCTTGGTGTGAAATATTATATAACGTTAAGTCTCTTACCATTGTTAGAGCCTAGAGGAAATGACCATCAATGAGGTTATTCTAGTGCGTTGTGAATTCTCGTATTTCTTTATGCTTTCATGGTGTAACACGTTATTATTCCTTTTTGATGTTTATGTACTTGTGATATGTGAATAAATGGAATATCATTCTTCTTCAGCGTCACATATTCCAGCTTGTTCATTGGATATAGCGGCTAACTTTCTTTTCCTTTGTGATGCATACGAGTCTGAAGTGTCTTATTTTTTTTCGAGTCTACAGGGACCTTGGAAACTCAAATTTGTCTGGTCTTCTGGTACCTGTGCTTGGGAAACTTGTACATCTCCAGTATCTGTGAGTATTATATTTTATAGTACTCTTCCTTTAACTCAAATTTGTCTGGTCATCTGGTACCTGAGCTTGGGAAACTTGAACATCTCCAGTATCTGTGAGTATTATAATTTATAGAACTCTTCCTTTGATTTTACTATTGGGACATATGTTTGGTTGACCTTTCAGTGATATTTCATATAAACAAAGCTGTCCATGACGCAATGTTGCCTGCAACAATCTTGATATGTTGCATTTTTTTTATGAAATTATTTTAAAGAATGTTTTTTTATTTATGGTTCCTTTTCCCCACCCCAGTTGGTATGTTTACATGTATTTGAGGATACTGAAAGCTGGCTTTTTTATTTTGCAGGGAGCTTTACAAGAACAACATTCAAGGGTCAATTCCAGTTGAGCTTGGAAACCTGAAGAGCTTAATAAGTTTGGATCTGTACAACAACAATATCTCGGGAACAATACCTCCAGCATTGGGAAAATTGAAATTTCTTGTCTTTTTGTGAGTTAATACTATATCACTATCATTTATCTAATCCAAATGTTCTTCGGTGGGTTTGGTGATGGGTGCAAGTAGAAATAATTGTTTACTAGATCAATACCCCCGTCCTATCCTAATGCCTCAGTTCATTTCTTGGTTTTGTAGCCATCCAGAATTCATACAGCCGACCCATGATAATTGTGAATGAGGGTTAGCTTGTCGTTATTGTTGCAATCCTAAATATTTCCCTTTAAGCATATACTTATCCAATTAGTAGCAAAAAAAATTCCCATTCATTGCTCATTTTGTAGACATGTATGTGCACACTGCATGCAAGTTTGCAAATTACTCGAGCATTTTATTTGAAGTCAATAACTTTTGCTTTACATTAACAGGCGTCTTAATAATAATCAGCTAACGGGGCCAATCCCAAGTGCACTTGCTAGTATATCTTGCTTGAAAGTTGTGTAAGTTCTTAAGATGTACACTATTATGTAAATGTTGATACTTGATGAAGCACAGGATGGTCACAAAATATTTGCACTTGTTTTTCCAGGGATGTCTCAAATAACGACTTGTGCGGTACGATACCTACTACTGGTCCATTTGAGGACATCCCCCTAAACAAGTAAGATGCTGATTTATATTGTTCTCTAAACATCCATTACCATTGGTTTCGTTTGAAATGGTTTTTCCATCTGATTCTTTTTGATATCTTGACTCTGTTTCCACCATTGTGATGAAATGTTTGATTCTTGAGTGCATCAAATCTTATTGTTTGATGTACAAAATTACACCCTACGATTCCCTCCTCTGGGTTAAGCTGTCAATTTATCAAATGATCATCTTGACAACTTGATGTGATACGAAACTTTCTCATTCCAAATTTTATCTCAGTTAATATTTGGTCTCACTTTGAGATAATTGTGCTTCCCTACGTGAAGAACATGTGGAAGAAGGTCTTAAATGTTCCGTTATAGTGAAAGCTGACTCTTTTAAGTATTGTTGCATTTGAAGTTTTGGCTAAAATTTTCTCTATGCAATACATACAGCCCACTCAAATCAAAATGACCTAGTTAATATAATGTCATTTTGTTGTTCGCAAATTATGCACCTTCTTGGTTCTCCTTAATTTATTTAGAACGCTTTACCTTATCCCCGGTGCACCCATCCCCTGATATTTGGTAATTGATCTTCTCCTTTTTTTTTTTTTCCCCCATGTGCAGCTTTGAGAACAATCCTCGTCTGGAGGGTCCCGAGTTGCAGGGATTGGCAAATTACGATACAAACTGCTCATAAAGAAATAGTGGGTATAGATGCAGAATTTGCTACTATTTGCAGTTGTTCTGAATGGTGCTTTTCTTAAATATGTTAAAAGTTGTGTATCGTGCCTTCAGATCCTAGTGCTGTAAACTCATACTAGTTTCCAATGCAGGTTGTATCAACTATGAATGTTGACAATCTGTAAAATTTTCACACTGATAAATTTTCGAACTTTATTATATGTCGTATAGTATATAATTAAACTCAAAAACCGAACTTTTGAATGAGATGCAGTTTACAATTTCAACAGTCAACACAAGCTTTTTCTGCTCCATAAACAAAATGGTGTCTGCAGATATTTTAAAGAACACTCTCAAAATCAAGACCAAAAATTACAGTTTACAGCGTGCTAGGTAAAAACGAGTTGGTCACAAGACTTATAAATCATAACTGCTCACAAAAGAAACTTTGAACTTGGACTAAAATCTCACAAAACCTCACAACTTCAAGAAAATAAATGAAAACTCATTCTTAAAGGAACAACCATCTTCTGATCAAATAAAGCCACGCACACAAAAAAAAACCCCACTATCCTTCGAGTTAACGAGATAAAATAGGGACCTCTAAATCAATTCTTCCTTCACCTTCTTATTCGCTGCCAGAGTCACTTGAACTTGAACTAGAGCTTGAGCTTGACTTCTGGGAATTTCTCCTCTTTCCTTTAACAGACGTGGTTGAAGTTGAGTCTTTCAGTATTTCAACTTCATAATCTGGATTTTCAGCAGCGACTGTCTTTATCTCTTGTATATCAGGTTCTTTTACACCCGATTCCACATCCTTGGACAAACCTGCTTCCTGTGCCTCAACTTTTGCTGATCTATCTTTGGACTTTGGCCCCAGTCGTTTCTCCATATTACCCTCTTCGGATTGATCTGGGGCCAAACCATTGAACTCTGAAGGTGCTGGTTCCTCAAAATGCAACTCTGAAGCTCTTCCTTGGGCCACCACATGCAAAACATTATCAGTTGAATCAGAAATTGTATGACTCTCAACACTGCCATTATGAACTTGCATATGATCCAAAGTAACATCTTCCATTGATCTAACTTCAAGAACTGGTGCATCAATATCAATTTCCGCCTCACTTGAATGTTCAGCTACTGTTTCTTCAAGAACCAATTTGGCCTCGGTTGGCTCAATAACAACAGGCTTCTCAATCACTTTGTCAATGATTTCAGTTTCCGCAGATATCAGTTCAGATTTCTCGAAATCAGAATCAATATCTTCTACTGATTTTGCATCACCTACAGGCATTCCAGGGTTTGTGTCTTCAAGAGTCAAATTCTGATCTACCATAGAATCGGCAGGAGTAGTTTCATTTTCTAGTGGGTGTAGCTCGTCTTGTCTTGGATCAAGAGAATTCTGGATGTCACTTCTGCTGAACTCCCTTTCAGATAAATCACTATGTCCAATTGCATTCGTTACTGATGTTTGTAGTTCAGAAGCAGATTCCATTGCCTCTTCGAGTATGTCAATCTCCTCCCTCAATTTCTCTGAATCCATTGCATGTTCTGTCACTTCACTGGAGTTAGCCTCTCCTCTACTCGTATTTCCAGTTTCGTGTGCCAAAGACAAGCTTTCTCGACCACTGTCTACATGTTTTTCAAACTCATTTGAGCTTGATCCCCTTTCAATGATATTAAAATCACCTATGCTATCTAACTCGGACAGAAATCCTTCATCAATTTCCTTGATCTCATCTGCATCCTCAATAATAGTCCGCACATCAACACGAGAAGTAGTGGATTTACCACCAGTGCACTTCTCTGAGTACAATAAACCTGGAGGGGCTGTGGCCTCAGAATCATTAGACGGGATGGAAATAAATTCAGGACTTGATGGAGAGTTACTTGGTGAAACTTCATGATCAAACTCTGGAATCTCTGGGATATTCAGGTTGTCCATAGTTCTTACTTCCTCATTTGACTCGACAGGGATATTAGGAGCATCCTGTATTATATGAAAATAAGATAAAAGAATGAGAAAACTTGCTCAGAAGTGTTTTATCAATGCTTTATGGGAAGCAGCATAATGCCGTGATAAAAGCTAAATACGAATCTCAGAGCAATATAACTGAAACAATAAAATTAAGCAAACTCAATAAATATTCTGTATCTAAGAGAGAAATCCGAAAATCAATTGACGAATGCTGGTACACAATATATTAGTCCCTAGAGTAATAGTGGATCAATGACCTTAATATAGGAAAATTAGAGCGCGAAAGAAAAATCAAACTTTGAGCAAACATGTTTTAGACATTCATGTTCAAGGTTGAGTTCAATCATCACAATTAAAATATTCATTACTCAAAACGGAAATTCTTTATGTATTTTATGTTTTCGAATTCCTAAGAATTATGATCAAAGGGGGCCGGGAGTCATATCATCATCCATATACTTCCATTTTCCTTGAAGTCTCCAATAAATATAAGGTTCATTAATCTTAAAATCAAGAGGTGGGGTAGTTTTTCTGAAAGTTCGTCTTTTCCCGTCATAGGATGAGATAAGCAACTGATTGACAAATTTATTGTGGACAATTTTAAATAAATTATTAACATATAATCCATGATTGCATATTTCGCCATCTAGTGGCAATGGCAATACATCTTTTCCTCCTAGTTGTTTTCCTTCCATAGCAATTTTAATAGTTGAAAATATTTCCATGGACCTGTCCAGGGCTGGTTCTACTTCAAGCGTTAATCCTTCTTCAAGCAAAGTCAAGAAATCAAGCTTGCAATCATGAAGCCAAACTTACATACAATACACAAATACAGTGAATGTCATGAAGCCAAAGTAGAGGAATGAAGCTGTTTATATTTCAAGCCATCTGAGGATGTAATTGCTATTAATCTCAACAGATTCACCATTCCAAAATATTCAAGGCCATTGAACGTATGGAAAAACAAATAATCGTTTTTGTCGTTTCAGAATATTCAATTCTGCTTAACAAATATTAAAACCTTCAAGCTCTTCTAAGATCCTAGATTCCTTAAAACACATGGACAAGGGGGGGATTCCATGTTGATACTCAGAAGTCGATTAAACAAACCAATCCCCATGTCCGGCAATAAATGTAACACTTAGTGGTTTGTAATTGAGAAATTTTAGTTCATCATACAATGAAGATGTGAAACATTTTATTTTTTTTAATATTAAGTAGACAAAGTGGGCAAATATGTATTTCAATACAAACCATTGAAATTTGAACATTGTACTCATGGTCAAGAACCAATTATTCAAAACTCCTACCTGGGTTATTTAGGCAAAGACAGAATGGCAAAAATACCAGACTATTTGACCTGAGATTTTCTTGCTTAGATAGTTAGATTCAGGCCTTGAAATATTGCTCACACGAAGTTACCATTAGCCATATAGTACTTGAGTAATGGCAGGTTCTATTTGCAGGATTCAGCATTAAGTGGATTAAAGATTATATGGAACATGAGAAAAAGCTTGATACCATACACTTTAACTTACCTGGACTTCACCATGATGGTTGAAAGGCTGTTCATTCACATATTTATTTGAGGAAGCCAGATCATTGTCAGAGTGAGAGATAGCTTTTCCATCAGGATAATTTGTGAAAATGGGCTTCTCATTTTCATGATAAACAACCTCATCAAGATTAGCATCAGAAACCAGTGAATGTCTATCGTCATCTGGTCTATCTAAGTTTTGATCTTCAGAAAAGTAGGGCACGGACTCCACAGTGACAGTATGATCTCCGACAACGTGGGGCATGACATTTTCGTCTGCATCACAACTTGCACTAGAAACTTGACTCTCTGTATGCTGATTGTCGTGTTGATACGTACGATTTCCCTCCACTGAAGCACCTGCACTCTCAGATCTCTGGACAACTCCCGATATATCAGAGTTTACAATATCATGCTCTCTTATACCCGTAACAAACCTTGGACCCGAATCATTTTCATTTACTGGATGCAGATTTGACGATTCTGTCGGCATCTCTACGGTATTAGGAGTATCCTTCTCCAGTTCTTGGTCACTCTCTTCAGAGTCTCTCCGGGTTAAGGGAACAGTCTGCTTAACCAACACCGGCAGAAAATCCATATCCATCACATCAGAAGACATAGAGGAGGAAGAAAGGTTTTTTCTAACTTCTGGGGGACTTGAATCATAAACAGGTTCCTTATGTGGAATATCATTAAACAATTCACTTGTGATATTGAGATTGGTACTTTCTAATGAAGGCTGGGCTGAGATTCGTGGCTCTTCAGCAACATCATCTCTCCCTTCATCTAATACTAATGACCCTTCACATGCTGTTTCAGTGAAGACCCTTTCACTCCCTTCGGACAATGACGAAGAGCTCAAGGCTCTACTGTATCTCTGTTCATCAGCTTCTGCTTTTGACTCAAATTCCATTTTTTGAACTTGGGCTACACTTCCTTCTTCATAATGAATTTGGGCATCCCCTAATTGAACTTCAACATATCTCTTCTTGACTTGTCCTAACTCCAAAGACTCTTCTTCTTCAGATGACTGGCTTCCGTGCCCAACATTCTCTGAAACATGCTCTATCTTAGAGGTTGACTCTGGTTCCTGTGGTAAATTTGAGTCAATGACTTTTTCCATTGTGGAAATCAGCTCTGGTCCCCGCGATGTGCCCTCTTCCAGAGAAATATGTACTTCTGTGAGCTTTCCATCTTCCAGATCCCCAGCTAAATCAATTGATTCTGTTTCCTGAACAGAACTAGCCTTATAGTTCCTAAGTTCATTTGATTGTCCCTGAAATTGTGAATAGCTTGATTCTTCTGAAACTGCCTGCTGTGGAAAGAAGTATGGCCCTAAGTTTATATCTTGTCTCTCATGCCTGTTGGCACCAAAAAAAGATGGTTCCACATTAAAAGTCTCAACTCTTTGGAAAAATGGCTGGCTTGATTGAAATGTCATAAACTCCTCATGAAAACCATCTCCCCTAAGATTTGTCTTATCTGTCGTGCTGTAAGGAATATCAAACGGGTTTTGCCTTGGTATTAAAACAGATGGAGCAGAACCAGGAATGGGAGGTAGCCCCAAATTATCATAAGAATCACGAGGGAGGTCAAATGGGTTTTGTCTTGTTGTTGAAATGGGCTCAATATTGAATGCAAGATCAGAACTTCCTAAGTCAATCAAGTCCTTTTCCAACACCATACTCATATTTTTCCGAGCTTTCCTCCTTGCGAGTAATTTCTCCAGCTGCTGGTTCCTTTCAATCTCAGAACTTCCAAGATCCATTAGATTCTTTTGGTCTTCTTCTGTCCATGTGATGGCAGACTTCGAGAGCTCTTGTTTCTCTTCTTCATCCTCAACATCTTGATTGTCATTATCCTCAACTTCTAAGTCCGCTAGATTATCGATCTCATCATCCAATTCTTGACTGCTAGTGCTAGATTTTGGAGAACATACTGATGATGAGTCAGATCCATCATGGGACGATTGAACGGGTAGGGGAGCATCTTCGTCCAGAAGTGGGTGAAGCTCATCAAGCATCGGAATTATGTCAGCCATGGAAGCATCTGGAGAGGAACTCTCATCCCCACCAGACCCAGAATCCATAGCCTCGTCCTCTTCCGTCTCTTCTTCCTTTTCTTCTTCCTCTTTTATCCGTTTCCAAGATGTACGGGGAGGTGAATCCAGAGGATCCACATACACTCTCTTGGAATCGAAAGAATCTGCTTCCGATTTAGCATCGTCCAATTCAAGATATTCATCATTATCCTCTCGAATTGAAAAATACCGATTCTGCATGACTTCCCCATTACCAAGTGTCACTTCATGCACTTCACTGTTCTGCTTGTCTCTCAAAACACCTAACTCTCTGTTTTCTCCGTTAGTTGTCCCATTCTCCAATTCAGTTTCATGGGAACTTTCCTCAATTAATGGTGTCAAATCATCCAAATCGTTCTCTCTGTCAATCTCACCGATCTTTCCTTGTGTCTTACTTGATTCATCAATGGATTGCTTTACTACATTCCTTCCATTTTCCGCGTCTCTCTCCACAGAGTAACTCTCATTTCTCTGAACAACAGTAGTGTCCCCCGACACCCCGGTTTTCAAAGATACAGCCTCATGGGTTGTTTTCTCCTCTATTTCGACATCAGGTAGGTTCAGTTCCCCAAAACTTAAAAGGGTTCCAAGCAAAATTGCAGTGCATACAAGAACAGGGGATGCATAAACCAATAAAGAAAATACAAAAGGAGACGATCTATACAGAAATATTAAGAAACCCACAAAACCAACAAGAAATGGATGATTGCAAACTGATCTCAAACCCCCACTGATTGTACAGATCAAACCTTTCCCCATTTCAACTCCAATTCCTAATAATCCAAAACCAATTTCTTTTATTCCCGCTCTTAGAGAATGAAATTTCCTTTCATATCTGTCACGTTAAAATAATTCAAAAACAACCCAATAAAAATTTCCCATTAGATCAAAGCCAAATCAATTTCCCAGGAAAAAATAGCACGTAAAAGGAATTAAAATTAGAGGGTGCATTATCAATAACTCACCTTAAAGAAATCAATCAAACGAGACTTCCAGTAATTGGATTATGATTCACTCAGTTCCTGAAAAACCCAATGCAGAGAATATAAGAATTATTTGAAAGTAAAGAAAAATCCTCGGAGAAACAAAAAGAAAACAATTATAAAAAAACTCTATACCAGCTCAAAACAGAGAGATCAAATTTTCAGGAAAACAAACAGCAATAAGTATATTACAGATTCCTCTGCTTTACAATTTCCAGCCTTTTAATCCTCGGGTACAGCGTGTGCTTGTACTGTTAAATTGGAGAGAGGGAGAGAGGAGAGAGAGAGAGAGAGAGAGGGTGATCTGTGGTTACCCAAAAGCATAGAAATGAAAAGGAGAATGCGCCAAAGGAAAAGTCGGGATCTTTCGTTCTCTTTCTGTTTAAATTTTTTGAAAGGAAATTAGTTTTATTATTATTCACTAATCTTTCATAATGATTTACCTTCTATTTACAAATCTGATGAATGAGATTTTCTGATAATAGCAATCCGTTGATCACAAAAAGATCAGACAGCCGGTGTTCAAGGACTAAGGTCACGGTACAACGTACAAACACTGCGAAGCATAGTCCATTACCTTATTATAATCGCTACATTGTCGGGTATAGGATGGGAAATGTTAATGAGAATGATCATTACTTTTCTGGGACTGAGAACTTTTAATTCTTGCTTTTCCCCTGTAAATTCTGATGGTTCGAGAGGACCACACCTTTCAAAGTACATTTGCCCCCACGCCAACAACCCACTATTATCTTTGAACCATGCTTCTTGTACAATGAATTTGATAATAAGTTTGACAATGTGTGAGTTGACAGACATTATGTCCATTGATTTGAAAAATTATTTTTGAATTCAATGACGATGATCTATACACCTCACACATTATCAAAATCATTGTACAAATTCATTGTACAAATAGTTTAATTCATTATCTTTAACATATTCAAATCGACTGCATCATCTCTTGCTTCGTGAACGAAACGAAAATATTTTAAGGTTTACATGATAAGTTCGTGTCACGCACGAACATTTACCAATTAGTTTCGATCGGATTATAATGTCTTTTTCTTATGCCTTAAAGTTCACCAAAGAGTGCTCGCAGCCAATGAGAAGTTCGTTCTCGAGATTGAAAATGGCTAGAGTTAGATCAAGATTGAAATTAATAGAGACCCCAACGTGCAAACCATGATTAATATGTGATTAGCTAAAGCTTATTGCAATTGACTCTACTAAGTTTATTGGTACAGTGGTTAGATTTATCGAGTGTGGTGAAATTGATTGCATTTCAAGGAAGAGGGACCTATTTGAGCTTAATGATCTGAACATAGGTGGGGCGAGCCGAGCTCGAACTGGCTCGTTCAATTAAATTGTGGGTCGAGCTGCTTGCTGCTGTTAATTTTATTTTTTTTATTGAAATTGTATTTTTCACTTATTTTGATGAGCTGACTTCGCGAGCCATTGACGAGTCGGCAAACAGCTTAACCCACTTCATACCCACATGTAAACATGATTCATGATTCTAATAAACTCATAAACTGGTGTACAAAACAAGGAAAGTTTTCCTTCAAAAGAATAATTGAAAAAACACTGTATCTAAGGCAAACTTTTGTTCCAAACTTAGAACAATAAGTGCCTGTTTGGATTTTCTTAATTTATAATTTAAGTTGGTTAAAACTTTTATTTTAACCACACATTTAGTGTGACTAACTCACCCTACTACCTACTTATCCACATTAATTTCCATCATTTTATAATTTCAACAACTTATAAACCATCCCAAATAAGTTCTTAAAATAAAACAATCACAATTGAGCTATAATAAACTTGATTAGATTTACTTGACACGATAAAAAAAAAAAAAACTAAAATTTGTTCATTATAATGTTCTATGCAATTTAGGGCGTGTTTGCTATGACTTTTAAGAAGTCAAAAGGAGTGTTTGAGATCCAAAAGATACTTTTGAACCCGTTTGACTAATTTTATATAAGTGTTTCTTTTAGTTAGAACTCTTTTAGAAAAAACTTATCCGATGTGGTTTACTCTAAAAACACTTTAGGAATAAGAAACTCTTTTAAAAATTAACTTCCAAATAAAAATTAAGAAAACTTCCTTCAATAACTCTTTTATAAAAAGTGATGCTACCAAAAATTCGCACCTGGAATATTCCGAGATTGACGACTACAAAGGAGCACGGTCTTAATCTTCTTCCGGTACCTGAAACAAAGGCGTCGAGGTGTGTCCTCGTCGCCCCTCCGATACTTAAGTCAGAAAAGGGATTTTAGAGAGTATATGCTGAAAATATGTGTAAAAACGTACCTGAATGATGGATGGGAATGCT